>JANQAP020625800.1:0-13784 GCA_026874005.2 Erythroxylum coriaceum | reverse complement strand
TTCGTCACAAAAACTAATTCACTATGTATAAAAACGTAGGTAAAAAGTTTTTGCTACAACCAACATTTCGTAGCTAAATCTTTTTTGCTACAAAAAAAATCGTCACAAAATTATATTAGCCACCAAAGTTACTTCGTCACAAAAGCTTTTTACTTACGTTTAAGAAACGTCTCTAAAAACATTTCCCTGCAGGAAGAATTGGTAGCTAAAAGTTTTTTGCTGTCAAAATAAAATCGTCACTAAAAATAAATACTGACGCATAAGGTTTCGTGAAAAAAGACTTTTATCTACCAAAAGAAAGCGTCGTGCAAAACTATTACCGACGCTTTTCTCTATCGTCGGTAATAAATTTTTCGGACGAATTTTTTTTGTCGCTAACATGTTTTCGCGATGATTTCTGTTAAACGTTACCGATGTTATTTTATTGCCGAGATTTGGCAATGATTGGGGCGACGAAATAAAATCGTCGCACATTAATAATTGTGACGATTTTTCCTTCTTTAGAGACGATTAAAATCGTCGCTAAAAACGTTGTTTGTTGTAGTGACTCATGTATTTTCTGCAAAACATAGACAGGACCCAGTGACCCACACAATAAGACTAACAACATAGAACAATACCCAGTGACCCACACAAAAAGACCAACACACAGAAATTCATGCCAACATCCATATAGAAGAAAAATCACCCAACAACTCACGTGTAGCCTTTAATCAACAACATAATATAGCAGCAAAAATTCAAGACTACAAAACCTACACACAACTCTCACACACGTCACCTTATTAATCCATATCTCCAGAAGAAACGTAATCCACCTGAATCTTCATCCAAGATAGAGTTATATTTGCACAACAACTCTATCCAAGATGCCAATTCAAGTAAGACTTCTTGATTTAAATTTTTAATCATTATCTAAATATTGAATAATCAAAAATGCCAAAATTAAACAAAAGATATATAATAAATATCTTAACAATCTCCCCCCTTTAATGACATTTTTGTCATAAATAAAAACTACCCCTTAATCCAACATCAAGTTCCAAAGAACATCTATCAAATTCTTCAAGTTCCGGAAACATCCAAAGAAACAATAATGAACAATCATCCAAATTTCTCCCCCTTGGGGCAAAAAGATGCCAAAAAGTAAGACTAATAGTCACGAAGATACCTTAAAATATCTCCCTGACTTGAGCAGTCACCAAAAACAATATGATGTCTCTCCCTTGGGACAAAACAATGCCAAAACAAGAATCTTTTAATGTGATCAATCTTAGCGAATAAAGAAACTTAGAAATCACTTCAATTCCATCTTCATAAGACTGATTAAATTCATAAACCCCATCATCAAGCATAGCCTCATGTACAAATCAATCAACTGAACCTTGGAAAACCCATAAATAAAAACTCAGAAAGCCTAAACGGTAACTCCTTCGAACCTCTTTTTTTTGTTTTTGTTAATAAATAACATCAAACTATAATTCAAAAAAATAAAACACACAGTTCCTGTGCCCCTCAAAGAAATTCAAACCTAAGCTTATTCCTCATCATATTATCTTGGTCATCAACTGTCTGGTTGATTTCTTCATATGAAGTAACTGACTTATTTACAGTCTGAATAGTTTCTTCAAAAGCACTAACTAGTTGTGAATCTGGACATTTTTTTATTTTTCTTTCACTACATTTTTATGCTTGTACTTGACCCTTTCTAACCCAAGAGTGCTTCAGTAACATGGGTTGCTACTGAAAATTTAATGGAGAGTGTCTAGATTTTTTTGACCTCTTTGAAACATCATTTGTAACAACTTGTAAAATTTTGGTCTTATGTGCCCGATTACTCCACAAAAGTGACATGTAGGTATAAACCTCCGATTTTTCTTTGAGATTTCTCCTTGGATAGATCTGGTCACACCAATTTTCTCATCATTCGACTTAGAATATTCACCTCTATAGCCAATGCCTTGAAGGTCTCCTTTAGTCTTACCAATTTCCAACAACTTTTCTAGCTTTTCGGTACCTTCATTTAACATTCTTATTCCCTTTTTTGTACTGACTAGCTTCAACTTTGTTTCATTAAGCTCGTCTATTGTATATAACAACTTCTTCTCAAGGTCTTGAATGGTGTTCTTCATGGTAGAGTTTTCTTCCTTCAACTTCTCATTTTTCTTACATATTTGGACCTATTTTACATATATTAACTCATAGGCTTCATAAATACCTTCCTTTTTATCATCTGAAATACTATCATCACTATCATAATTTGAGATTGAGCTTTGAGCTGATTTATTTGTGTTTTTCCCGAAATTTTCTGATTTACTCATGTTTTCGTCATTGGATACTTCCTTCTTGGTTATTGTTAAGCAAGTAACTAGACTTTTGCTGTATAAAGCAACTAACGCAGCACTATTTACAACTTCTTCTTCACTATCATACTCACTTTCGGATTCATTCTCACTCCAAGTGCTTGTATAGTACTTCCCTTTTCTCTTCTTCAAGGTGTTAACGCATTCCGCTTGCACATGTCCGAAGCCGTGACACTCATGACATTGAATTTTCTTCACTTTTCTTTCACCTTTTTGAGTTTTAGCTTGTTGTTTGAAGTTGTTGTTTTATAAACTCCCACCGTTTTGCCTAAACTCAGATCTATCCTTCTTCACTTTCAAATTTTTTGTCAATAACTCCTTATCCTCATTCTCATCGAATTCATCTTCAAAGTCATTCGCGGCTTTACTAATCTCAACTTGCAATGTCAATCCTTTGCTCTTCTCTTGATTATCCCTCAATAAATTCATCTCAAATTTGGTAAGAATCCCAATTACCTTATCCAAAGACAATTCAGTGATATCATGGGCTTCTTCGATGGCTGCAATTTTTGGTATGAACCTCGAAGGCAACGATCTCAATGTCTTCTTAACTAGTTTTAGGTTAGAGTACCTCTTCCTGAGTTGATGTGCTTGGTTTGTTATGTCACACAGTCTCTCATGAAAGTCTTCAATGGTTTCACTTTCATCCATCTTCAGTTTTTCAAGTATCACAACCAACGTATGAAGTTTTAAGGCTATCACAGATTTTGATCCTTCATGTATAGTCTGCAAAGTGTCCCATGTTTCTTTCGCCGATTCACAAGCTAATATCATAGCAAAGCGACCTTCATCAACTGCACTGAAGATGGCATGCAGGGCTTGAGAATTTCCAAGCGCTCTCTCTTCTTCAACCCTTGTCCACTCATATGCATCTTTAAGCACTACTTCTCCCTTTTCATCAGTTGTCACTGAATGTGTCCATCCATTTAAAACTGAGGTTCATGCTTTTGTTCCTTGTGCCTGAATGAATACTCTTATCCGTGATTTCCACATAGGATAATTTGAACCATCTAACAACGGTGACCTGATGATTGATGCCCCTTCTCTTATAGCCATAATTGCGAAACAAGGATCTGCACCGACTTGATGTACCAAGTTCTGATTCGATGACCCGCTCTGATACCAATTGAAAGAATCGTAGGGTGTAGTAGTTTCGTAAAAATTTCGATTTGACCGCAATTACTGGTAACTGTATCTATCGGTTACTAGATATAAGTAACTGTATGAGCAACTGTTAATTTTTCAGCACAAACGTAAACAAAAAAATGAATATGAAATTAAACAGATCAACATTGAAATTTGGTAACGCAACTCGGCACTCCTTGCTTACATCTGCAGGGCCCTCAGCTAGCTTAATTTTTTTATTAACGACAATTGTTTTATACAAGACTTTACTGAGCTGAAACCACTCAACCCTTGACACTATCCCTCGTCCTCACAACCTGTGAAAGAATTTCACACCCACTAGTACGACCGCCTCGTACTAACCTCAACAGAGGATTTTTCTCAACAATCTTTTGAAAAGAGAATAGTGAATAAATCACTCCAGTGATTAAACAAACAACTTAACACTCAAGAAAACACTTGACAGAAAGACAAGAAATAATTTCCTGCACAATCACTAAATCAAGAGTAGCTAAAAATCAAGCAGAAGCACTCAACAAGAACTTGACCAAGTCAGCCACGATTCAGTTGCAGGAGCTGGGTCACGCATTCATCAACAACACCTTTGGATGTCTTCAATTTTCTTTACACTTGGTAACGTTACACGCAAGCCACCCTTGAAGCAATAAAAACATTAAGATCAAACAGCACACCTTTTGCTCTTCCATTCACCGTAAATACTCACTAGAAAAACCTCATCAAAACATGTATTGTCTACAAAACATGGATAGCACCCAGTGACCCACGCAAAATAACCATCACACAGAAATTCACGCCAACATCCACATAGAAGAAAAATCACCCAACAACTCACGTGTAGCCTTCAATCAACAGCATAACACTGCATCAAAAATTCAAGACCACAAAACCTACACACGGCCCTCTCACACATCACCTTGCTTAATCTATATCTCCAGAAGAAATGTAATCCATATGAATCTTCATCTAAGATAGAGTTCTATTTGCACAGCAACTCTATCCAAAAAGCCAATTCAAGTAAGACTTCTTGATTTATATTTTTAATCGTTATTTGAATATCCAATAATAAAAAATGTCAAAATTAAACAAAAAGATATATAATAAATATCTTAACAAAGAGAAATCAAAGTTGACTTTAAAATTAAATTTGGTAAATTGAAAAAACAAAGTTGCCTATCTGCAATGCTTTTATAAGGATTTTGTACATCAACTACAGCAATTTTCTGCAAGTCATTCCGTCTGGAACTCCAACCACTAACCTAAAGCTTGGATTTCTTAGAACAACGATGCTCGCAACCTGACAGCTCTCCTCACACTTAAGAATGGTCGCACCGTATTCTTTCATGCACACAGGCACGCATGTTTTAGCCAAATCATTTATAGCATCTCCAACTCTAACGTGAGCAAACCCCACCAACATTATCATCGACAGGACGCAAGTAGCTTTCTTGCAGAACATTTTCGATCTTGCTTCTCTTGTAACTTGCAAATTTGTCTGTGAAATGTAGGGAAGGTCAAAAAACGTAGTATTATTAATAAGACTAAATATCTGGCTACCAAACCAATCACACATTTAGGTGGTGGAGAGAAAAGTAAGGAGAACGAGGGCCACAAATGCTAAAATGAAGTAGATCATTTCTAGGTCAGAAAATATAGGTATATATATATATTTCCATTATTTTGCAAAACTCCGGCTAAATTATTCATAATTTTTATTGATAATTAATTTTAATTTATTAAATATATAATCTTGAATTAAATTATTAATATTTTTATTAATAATTAAATAATATATATATTTAAATGATAATAAATCAGATTATGAAAAAAGCAGAAACAGGAAACAAAAACTACTTTTAATAGTTTTCATAATTTTTGAAAACTGGAAAAAACCAAAACTAAAAACAGAAACTAAAATCTCGAACAAACAGGTTTTTTTTATTGAATTTGAAAACAAAAACAAAAAACCAAAAATAAAAATGGAAACACCAAAAACAAAAATGGAAACAAACACCCCCTAAGCTTAAATTATCATACCACGGTCAGTTCTACTTGTTATAATTTTAAACATCAAATCAATTTAAATAGAATATTTGATCAACAGAAAGTTTCATATTTGTACCAAATCACAAGAATGCACCTTCAAAAGAATTGTAAATATTTCTTTATCTATCTTCCTTTCAGAAATATTAAGTAATGTTACATGTATTTAAAATTTTGTTTATAAAATGACGATTATAATTTCTATTAATATTAACACAAAAAAAACATAATACAATATATTTATAGTATTACTTTTATTATTTTCTGAAAAATGAAAGGAAAATATATATCTAAACTAACATTACAATGAGTTCAAGACTATCCATAATGAAAAAAAGCAAATTTAACACAACTTATTTACATAACCAAGCTAAAGGTGCCAACTATACTTCATGTCATCAGATAAGGTATAACATGCAGATTACTCCAATTAATTATGTTCTCTGCAACCCGATAGGCTCTAGTTTCCTTATGAGCAAATAATCGCGAGTTACGCTCCTTCCAAAGGCCGTAGATGGTAGAAAGAAAGACACCTTGATAGATGATAGCATTAGGATAACCCTTTTGGGAGTATCTAATAGCCATTACAACATATAAGTTTATTTGCAACGAAACTAAACATCGCTAAATATCAAAAAATCGTCGCAAATTCTAATTTGTGATGAAAAATAATCGTTGTTGAATCTTAGTAGCAAAACAACATCTGTGACGTTTTCATGAAATTATCGCAAAAACCTTTTTTCGCCACAAAAAATTTGTCGGTAAAAAATATAACCGTCGAGAACATAGAACGTCGTATATAGGGTTTTGCGACATTTTTGTTTCGTAGATAAAAGTTGTTCCCTACTAAATGTAGTAGTAGGTAATTAATTTTATTGACGATTTCCTTTTTGTAGCAGAAGTTTTAGCAACTAATTATTTGTTGTAGGTAAATATTTTTAGAGACGTTCTACAAACGTAGCTAACAACCTTTTGTGATGATTTCTTTTTGGTTGCTAATAGTTTTTGGTGATGATTTTGTTTTTATAGCAGAATAGTTTTAGCTACTAATTTTTTGTTGTAGGTAAATATTTTTAGAGATGTTCTTGTAAACGTAGGTAATAACTTTTGCTGACGATTTTGTTTTGGTAGCTAATATTAATTAGTGACAAAATTTTATTTTAAATTTAAAAATTATTATAAATTTTAAAAACAAATTAATTTATTGCAATTTGAAGACAGTTTGAAATATAAAAATGATTCATTTTATAATTAATGTTGGTGACATATTTTTTAGATAATAATAAATTGAAATAAAATAAACATATAAAATGGGACGCATTTTATATAAAAAAATATTTACACATTATTTATAAACTAAGAGTCTTCATCTGAGTCACTATCACTAACATATGCAGAACCTATTAATTGTTTAACTATCTTTTTAAGCTTGCTCACTTCTTTAATATTACGATCTAACTTAGTCTTTAGTTGCTGGTTCTCCTCTTGAGGCGTCATCACATATGCTGATCGTGACGAAGATGCACCAACAGGCTTAGGACCATACCCAAGACTTTTGATATAGCTCGATCTTGTACTAAGGACATTGTTGCAAATGTCATCGATATTGAGCTGATTGCCCTCAGACAATGTTGCCTGCAATAACTCCCGCATCTTGTCCTGTAATTTAAAGTACAAGATCGAGTTAACTAAAAAATTATTACTTACTATTATATAGAAAAATAAATTGTAATATTAATTTGTTTGTACTTATATAATTACTTTGTGTCTCTTCAGATGTCCAGCCTTGACCTTCCTTGTAGTGTGTGTATTTATACGGTGTGATCCTATCACACTCTTGTCCTTGGAGTTATGTTTAGCTCTATTATATGAATTTAAAAAGTTATAACCAATTAGAATTTAGTGTATTAAGAAATAGAATAATAAATTGAAAACGTTACACTTACAAATTCTTGTCGGATGACAACAAATGATCTGGAGCCGGTGTTATGAGGAGTTTTCATTTTTGCACTGTTCACTTTGACTTTCTCACACTTTTCCTAAATTAAGAGAAGTAGTCATGAAATGTATAAACAAAATTAATGGTAGGAAAATATGAAGATAAAAAACAAACCTGAACCTTCGCTGAGGCCCAATAATCACACATTTGACTCTAATTTTCTGGAGTCACCCGTTCCAGAACATGTCTCTTTGCCTCTTCATCGAAAGGGAAAGACTGGTAATATTTATGAAGTCTATATCGATGATCCTTCACCCTTTGTTTCAACAGTGAACTAACACTGCTTGAAACCTCAGAGGTGTTGATCTCAACGATATTGAGCTTCATCTGTGAAAAAGACGTATAAGTTAAGTTATTATTTTTGTTAAGTAAACCACAATACATATAATTAAATGAATTGAAATATTACCGAAACTTTGTTCAAAGTATTTTGGAGCAAGTTGTCTTCCTTCAACTGCCTGACATGCTAAAGGCAAAGCAACTCATTCCTCACAACGACGCCCAACTCACTGGCCAATTTTGCAGATTGGATCTTAACCAACGGACGACGTTGCGTGGGGTCGATGGTCACAAATAACTTGATGTTCATTGCAACATTCATCCGTTGCAACTTAGCTCCTTTTGTCTTACCTCTACCTCGTTTTCTAATGCCAGTTTTGGAACCTGAAAACAAAAATTTCATTATAAGAAAAACACAGTAAACTTGTAATGAGTAATTTCAACATTAATGTAAATATGTTTGGTTAACAATAACAGACCTGAAGATCCCTCATGACTAATAGACGATGTTGGGAAAGGTTGCTACTGGCTTTCTTCATTTAATGAATTAATTGTTGGTTGTTCTGTAGAAGGAACTTCTTCGGTCGTTACCACTCTCTTTCCTTGGTTTCTACCAGATGCCATTAAAATGAACCTGTGTAAAACGAAATATGAACAATTATTATAATCTTAACTCAAACATCAATTTTTCACATAAATATTAGGAGATCAGTAGTCAAATACTAAACATTCGACATAACATTCCGCAAAAACATAAGTCAAACATTAAAAATATGAATCTAGTCATCGTTAATTAACATAAGTAAAACATCAACAACATAAGACAATTATGAACATAACATTTCAAACAATACATAAAATTTATTTACATTCAATCATCATGATCAAGATTTTGAAAATCATCATCATTAAGTACATTATCGTTGGGTTCTTTATCACTAATATATTCGAGCAAAGTATCGTCATTGTCATTTAAGTCATCCTAAGTATAGTCTTCTTCTGTTTGTAAGATAAGATGGGCTTGGACTTCATCTAGTTTAACTATGTTAAGCTCGACATCTCTCCTATAGAATGATGATATATCTGCATCTTCTATTGGAATGCCTTCATTATTGAACTCCAATCCAATATCTTGATAGACTTCATCTGCATCCTTATCCAATTGACCAATATCCCTTTCACAAAAATCAAAGACATTCCTTTGTTGAAACTTTTGAACAACCTTCCAATTGTTACCCAATACAGTATCGTTGATGTAGAAAACTTGTTTAACTTGACTCGCAAGGACAAACAGATCATTATCATACCATGTCTTACTAATATTTATGCTAGTAATATGCCCGTTCACTCTCATGTAAGTTAGATCAAACCATTTACATTTAAGTACAACAACCTTCTTATCCTTGATGTAATGCAACTCTATTATTTTAGAGATGACACCGTAGAAGTCAATTATTTTGTCATCATGACATCCTTCAACGACAACCCCACTATTTTGAATTCTAACTCAACTATCTCAATCTTGTATGTGAAATCTCACCTCATTAACAATGCAACTTGTGTATTTCTTCCCACAAATATGAGACCCACATGCCAAACTATATAATGCTATTGTCGCTTCTTGCACGTTACGATTATGTAACCGTATCATCTGTACAACAAATTTAAAATAAATATGAGGATGAGACATATTCTCATATTTTCATAATATGTAATCAATATAAAACTTACTCGATTTCTAAACCATGATACAAACTTCTACCTATGTCTTTCTTTAACCTTAAAATCCTTTTGCTGCGAATTGTGTCTTGGTGCTCTCTATACCAAAAAAGACAATGACAGTAAGATTTCAGAGTGAATGAAGAAAAATGTAATATGATTGTTTGAATGAAAATGAATATACATACTCAATGTATTTATCGACTTTCTCGCAATTGTTCAAAATATACCAATGGGCAATTTCTAATTTGTCCTTAGTTAACTCCACATATTTACTCACGCCAAGTGACCTAATTTTTTAGGAAAAAATAGACAACCCACCATTGTCATAAAAAACAAAGTTACGTTATGGTCTATTAAATCTTGTCTCCACATCAGTTAAGTACATTGAACAAAAAGTCAAGCATTCATTTGCTATATAAGCCTCTGTAATAGACCCCTCTGGTCGAGCTCTATTACATATATAATTCTTAAGAGAGCATAAAAACCTGAACATAAACATTTATAAACTTCGGAATTTTTCCAAACAAATAACATAGAAAATACTTTTTGAATTTAATATGAATTACCTTTCAATCGGAAACATCCATCGAAATTAAACTAGTCCACAAAGTTTTGCTTCATATGGTAAGTGAATTGCCAAATGAACCATAACAGTAAAAAAACGATGGGGGAATAATAGTTCAAGCTTACATAGAATCAATGCTATGTCTTTTTTCAATTTATCAAGCTCTTTAACTTTAGGTGTCTTGCAACATAATTACTTAAAAAACTCTCCCACTTGACCCAAAGTAACGGATATATCCTTCGACAAATACTCACGTATTCCAACAGGAAGTAGTCGTTGCAAAAGTACATGACAATCATGACACTTCAACCCTGACACTTTTCCCTCTTTAACATTCACACAATAACCTATATTAGATGCATACCCATCAGGAAATTTGACCGGTCGGAGGAACTGACAGAATGATTGTTCTCACTTTTTGACATGTTGTAACAAGCAGGGGGAATAAAGTATACATCATCATCTATTCTTTTCAAATGCAAATCCTTTTTAATATTCATGTCTTCCAAGTTTAGTGTAGCCTTAATTGTGTCTTTAGATTTCCCATCAATTCCCATGACAGTCCCTAAAATGGACTCACAAATGTTTTTCTCAATATGCATGACATCAAGATTGTGTCTCAATAGTAATTCCTTCCAATAGGGCAAGTTGAAAAATATACTTTTTTTTGTCCAATTCAGTTCGATATCATTTCTCTTACGCTTTCTATTACTTAGGTGTTTGCCAAGTGTAATGTCACCCAAATGTGACAGCTGATAAATGACTGCATCAGAGCATTACCCAACTCAACTGTGCCATTAAACTGTTTACTTGTTCGCCATCTATGTCCATGTTTCAAATAACGACGATGACCCGTATAACATATTTTACTTCATATCTTTTTTGAATATGTTTGATGATTACAGACAGGACAAACCATATACCCTTTAGTACTCCACCCAGACAAATTTCCATAAGCTGGAAAATCATTTATAGTCCATAAAACAACAGCATGCATTGTAAATGTGTTGCCTTCAACAACATCAAAAGTTTGTAATCCAAATTCCTAGATCGTTTAAGTCATCAAATAAATAGAACCAAAACAATATGGATATATATCTAATAACTAATAAATTATATCAAGAAATCATAGAAGTTGTGTGAGAAAAAATAAAAAATAATTCAAGATCATCACAATTGTGATACACTATGAAAAAAATAAAAACTAATTGAACTTTCATAATCTTTCATACATCCGTCTAAATATTCATAATCTACCGATTATTTCACAGTGAACAATCAGCTAGCAATCAACAATACATCAGCTACCAATCAACAAACGTCTCAATTCTTCTTCAAGCATAACAATACATCGGATACCAATCAACAAATGTCTCAACAATACATCAGCTACTAGAGGACTTTTATTGAACACCTTATAAGCATAACATAACTCAAGTCTTCTTCAAGCATTCATCGTCTTTGTTGCCTTTCTTCACTATAATTAACACATCGAAACAAGTCAACAACTAATCCAAGCAAACAACTCAACAACTAATCCTAAGTTTGATCCCTCTTCATCGCATTTAACAAACAGAATGACAAACGTAAAATAAACCCAGAACAAATCCAAGAATTTCTTACCAGGTTTAGTAGCACTGTAGGGAGACGATAGAGGACAATAGTGTGTTAACAGAGAAACCCACACAAAACACAATGACAAAAAGAGCAGAAATGGTGAAAAAGTAAGTCGGGAGAGAGGAGGAAGAAACAAGTGAGGAGGCGGGGTAGGGAGATTCGGGTTAAAATTTTCAGATGCTGGACGACGTCTTTTGTCGTCAAACAAACGACGTCATCTCACTTAAAATATTTTTACAGTGATTACGTTTGGAGACAGAATTTAGATTCTTCGTGAAATGCTCAACATTTACCTACCATATTATAGATTTGTCGCCAATACAAGAAAACAAATAGCGACAAATATATATTTTGTCTCCAAATGTTAAAAAATTGCTACGAAAACATAATAGCATCGCAAAATGTAAAATATTTTGCTACCAAATTGAGAAATCATCGCCAATAATATGTACCATTTGCGACAATCAGAACTTTCGTCACCAATGACTCCTATTTCGCCACCAATTATACAAAACATTGCAAAAATCCAAGCATTTTCCTTCTTAATTTTCTGTTTTGATTAACATATATGAGTTTTTCCTATTACCAATAACCAAATGAAAATTTTGTCTTTTACACTTACATATGGAGTTCTTCTTGATTTGCCTATATTTTTAATTTGGTGGATAAACAAAATAAAATAGGGAAATTTTTAAAAAAATTATCTTCTTTTTGTTATTAGCTAAATTAAAAAAGATTGCAAACCATATTTCATTTAAACTAAATTCATCACTAACATTACAACATATAACCTTTAGCCCTTAATCTATCATTAACCTTATTATTTGTATAAAAAGATACATTTAATGTAAATTTATCTTTTCGGTTTTTGCGACGAAGAAATCTTCTCACTTGTACATACAATTGTTCTTCATTTGCTTAATTTTTTGGAATGACTAATCTTTAAATATAATTTGTTAGAAATGGTTTTCTAATTATATTACAATATCTTGTTAAATTATTATAATTTAGTTTTTCTAAAATACAAAAGTTAAATTGTATAATTTTCTGAAATATGTTTTTTGCAATTATAATAATGAAATTGTATAATTTTCTGAAAATTGTAAGTCAATTATTATTTATTTGAACGGTCAACAAATTAATTTGCAAATAGTTTTCAATTGAATAATTTAATTTTAAATTCAAATTATGTTTTATTTGGAATAGGAAAATAAATTTATTAAAAATTATTTATGAACCCGCAGGCTTTGACGACGAACTATGTATTAGTCACTACATCTAACGTTTATCGACCAAAAACAATAGAGCGTAGCAAATTAACTAATACTACTTCCAAACAACTACAGTAAATAATAAATAACATCGATTACCTAAACAAAAAAACGATATCATTTTGTATTAGGTTTTCAAAGACAAACATAAAAGGCTACTCCATTCTCGTTCAAGCCATCAACATTTCTCCAAATCCTCTCTTCTGTTTTTTCATCTGTATTGTGGTCATCACTGTTGAAGAATCATTATTGACTGAATTGGTATTATTCTTTTCTTCTATTTTCTTTAACTCAGTTGTGCTAAGTTTAACTTATACCTTTAGGTGTTTATTGTGAATTCTTATTTATGCATTTAATGTGAGTTGTGTTTATGGTTGTATTTTAAAGATGATTTACTATCTATCTTTGTTATTTGTTTATGTTTGTCTACCTTTGTTATTTGTTATGGTTATGTTTTATTTGTTATATCTTTGATGCATTTTATGGATAATATTATATTTCTGTAAATCAAGAATATAGTCATCTCTATATACTTTAAATTATCAATTTTGCTTATGATATAAACTACAAAATAGATTTTTGAAATTTTAGTAAGGGTAACTTTCATATCATTAGGCACATTGAAGATGTATAAGTAATAAACTGGACTACATTCACTTATCATTGAAATTGGAGTTGAACATATCATCATTTAATTCTAAATCAACATTTGCAGATTAATCAAGGATGTCGACATGGAGATTAGTTCCGGATGGCCCTAATTCATTCCGTTGGGAGGAATG
>JANQAP020625380.1:0-29978 GCA_026874005.2 Erythroxylum coriaceum | reverse complement strand
AGGAAGTAATACATTTCATAGACAAGACAATTTGTTCCATAATAAACCCCTAGGATGGTATATAGGCTGGAAACCCGCGATGTAGCTCCCGTGAGGCTTATGGGTGAAATATTCCACGAGCCTAGGAGTCACAGCGAAATATTGAAATGAAATTGTAATATTTCTACAAACTTCATTCAAATATTGATTTCAGGTTGAAATATGGCACCAAAGAGAAGACAGAATTTTCCAAGAGTAAGATTCAGACCACAATTCGGAGGTATTTACTATACAGGTGAAAGATCTCATGGTGTAGTAGTTAGAGATGGTACACCTCCACCCCCTCCACCCCCTCCACCTACTACACTGGCATATGAGGCTACACCATCCACCACTCCATCATTTACTACCCGTACATCATCCACCACTCCTTCATCTACATCAGAGGCAAATAATGCGAATGAAAGCGATGGCCGCCAGCCTGGAGTTGAGGGACCCGATGGACGCAAATACATCATAATTGTCAATAATATGTAAGTGAAAATACATAAACCATTATATGTTATAATTAAGTTATAAGTTTAAATTTTAAATATTGTATAAAATTATTTGTTTTTATATTAGGTTTTTTCCATCTGGACCCTATTCAAGAAACATGACGTCGAAATTCAAGGAGAAGATTGATCCTGAGGGCTATGCATGGAAGAATATCTCTCAAGCAAGGAATTTTACTTTCAAGAGTTTGAGGTACGATAGAAATTATTATTTCCTTTTTTAATTAACATTTTTATACATTAATTTGATAAATATTATTACATCAAAAGTATTTATTGAATTTTTTCCTTTTATTACAGAAAGATTTTTTTTGAGATTCTCAATTTGACAAGATTATCTATAAAGTATGGGAGTCAAGAGCGCGTACACGTTATCGCGACTTTGTTGGTGCGATATGTAGGGTGGCTGTACGACCGCCTTACATTTCTGAAGAAATATGGAGTCGTTGACTGTAGTATTGGACATCACCTGAGGCCATGTCCATTTCATAGTGTAATTCGGCCAACAGGCGTGAAGGACCCGAGGGAGAGAGTCTTCTCGTACATACGGGAGGATCTATTACCCCCAAGAGCATGCACAGAGACTTGTAAGTATCTACAATTTACCGTTATATTCTCATCTATTTTTTGGTTGTATTTTAATTAAATTTGTTGTGTTAAAATTTGTATGTTATACTGGTGCCATATATGGATGTGGTTTTAGTTTTATTCTTTGTTTAACAGGGGGTAGATTTCATAAAAATAGAGGAAACTTTGTCGAAACTTTTATAAAATCTATTTAACTTATAATTAACATTTTATTCTTATGCAGGAAAAGTCTATGGACATGAGGCCTACACGTCGTCAGCTATTTCTACACACTCACACTAAGAAGCATGACAGTGTGACATTCGTCAACAATCGTTGTAGAGAACTCAATGTATGTGAAATTTATGATTTAATATTAATAATGCTTAATAATTATCACTTACTAATTATAAACATTGCTTTCTAATAGGACCAAATACAACAAAGCATTGAACGACGATCTCAACAATCTGAAGCTATTGATGACACTGAAACTTATCTTGAAGCAGTGGGTGGTAGGGACTGTCGTGGGAGGATATTCGGCTTAGGTTCATTTGCAAACACTTGTTATTCGCAATCCTCCACCTCCAGTACAGCAGCATCTGCTAGGCGATTCACCACTAGTCAAGTGGAAGCACTTAAGGGCACAGTACAGACATTGTCGACTCAGTTGCAACAAATGCTGGAACAGTTGCAACAGTGGATGGCACAGTAACCACAGTCGATGCAGTTTATCTCTCAGCTCCGTCAAGAGGTGGATGAGTTGAAGCACAAAGGCCAACCAGAGCATCCGCCATCTCCAGATCAATAATGTACTTTTGGTCATTTAGTTTGTATTACAAATACTTATTATTTACAATGTAATGTTTTTATTATCAATTAAGATATTTTAACTTTTAATCATTAATCAAAATTTCTATTTCCACAAATTAAATGTATACTATAAATTTCTAATTATTAAAATTATGCATTAACCATAATTTAAATATAATGACAATATATATTACATATTTTTTAAAAATTAAGTAAATTCGTGTGTTTTCTGTCAGTAATTTCTGTCGCAAAAAGACATTTTTCTTGTAGTGTTTGGTGACAGTCGCGAGGCACCATTGTGGGCAAAACGGCCCCTTGGCACGTATTCTAGGCACCTTTGGTAGGAAAAACAGCACGCTGCCACAGTCGTTAAGCACCTTTGGTAGGCAAACTAGTCCTTTAGCACTTTCCCTAGGCATCTTAGGTGGTTAAAAAGTCCATTGGCATATCTTTGGTGGGAATTCTAGACACTTTCGGTGGGCAAAATAACTCGTTTGGGCACCTTTGGTGGGGAGAACAACCCTTTAGAACACCTTTGGTGGGCAAAACATCTCGTTGGCACACCTTTGATGGGCAAGACAGCCCGTTGACACATTGACGAGGCACCTTCGGTGGGAAAAACAACACGTTGGCATGGTCGCTAGGCACATTAGGTGGGCGTAATAGCCCGTTGGCACGATCGTCAGGCACCTTCGGTGGGAAAAATAGCCTGCTACAAAAAATAACAAGTTGGCACAGTTGCCAGAGACCATCGATGGGCAAAATAGCCAATTGGGATGTTCGCTAGGCACCTTTGGTGAAAAAATAGCCCATTGGCACACCTTTGGTGGAAAAAACACCACAGTTGCACGGTCACTAAACACCTTCGGTGGGCAAAATAGCCCATTGGCATGGTGACTAGGCACCTTCAATGGGAAAAATAGCCCGTTGGCACTTTCACTAGGCACTTTCGAGGGAAAAACAACCCGTTGGCACACCTTTAGTGGGAAAACCACCACGGCCACACAATCTCTAGACACCTTTGGTGGGCAAAATGGCCCGTTGGTATGTTTGCTAGGCACCTTCGATGGGAAAGACAAGACGTTGCCACTGTCTCTAGGCATCTTAGGTGGGAAAGACAAGACGTTGCCATGATCACTAGGCACCTTTTGTGGGCCAAAAAATGCTTTGGCACTTTCTCTAGGCACCTTCGATGGGAAAAAAGCCCGTTGGCACACCTTTGGTGGGAAAAACACCACGATCGGACAATCTCTAGACACCGTTGGTGGGCAAAATAGCCAGTTCGAACGTTCGCTAGGCACCTTTGGTGGGCAAAACAACCATTGGCATGGTCGCTAGGCATCTTCAGTGGGCAAAATTGTCCATTGGGCTCCTTCGATGGGGAAAACAACCCTTTAGAACACCTTTGGTAGGCAAAACAACCTGTTGGCACGTTCGCTAGGGACCTTCAATGGGAAAAACACCCCATTGGCACACCTTTGGTGGGCAAAACAGCCTCTTGGCACGGTCGCTAGGCACCTTCAATGGGAAAAATAGCCTATTGGCACACCTTCGATGGGAAGAAAGAATGTTGACAAGGTCGCTAGGCACCTTCGATGTGCATAAAAGCCCATTATCATGGTCGCTAGGCACCTTCAGTGGACAAAGCAAATCGTTGGGCACGTTTAGTGGTAAAAACAGCCTGTTGGCATATCTACGGTCAGCAAAACATCTCGTTAGCACACCTTCGATGAGAAACACAACCCGTTGGCACACCTTCGATAGGAAGCACAGCCCATTGGCATACCTTCGTGGGCAAAACAACCCAATGACACGTTCGGTGGACACGTTCGGTGGGAAAAATAGCCTGTGCACACCTTTGGTGGGCCAAATCGCCCATTGGCATGGTCGCTAGGCACCTTTGATGGGAAAAACAGTCCATTTGCACCCCTTCTATGGGAAAAACAACACGTTGGCACATTCTGTAGGCTCCTTTGGTGGAAAAAACACTGCATTCATACACCTTTAGTGGGCAAAAGAGCCTGTTACTGCAGTCATTGGGCACTTTCAGTGGGAAAATAGCCCGTTGGCACACCTTCGGTAGGAAAAACAGCATGTTGACATGGTCGCTAGGAACCTTTGGTGGGCAAAATAACTCGTTGACATGGTTGCTAGGTAACTTCATTGGCCAAAATAGACCATTGGGGACCTTAAGTTGAAAAAACAGCCCGTTGGCACACCTTCGATTGGTAAAACAGCCCGTTGGCACACCTTCGGGGGGAATATAGCCTATTGACACATCTTTGGTAGGAAATATAGCCCATTGGCAAACCATCGGTGAAAAACAGAGCTCGTTGGCACACCCTCGATTGGTAAAACAACCCGTTCGCACGATCGGTAGGCATCTTCGGTGGGAAAAACAGCTCATTGAAATGTTCGCTAGGGACCTTCAGGGGTAAAAACAACGCGGTTGCACAGTCGCTAAAAACCTTCATGGGCAAAATAGCCCATTGGCGCGATCGCTAGGCACCTTTGGAGGGCAAAACAGCTTGTTGACACATTTGCTAGTCTCCTTCGGTGGGAAAAACAACACGTTTGTACACCTTTGATGGGTAACACAGCTTGTTGGCACGGTCGCTAGGTATCCGTTGGGCCCCTTCGGTGGGAAAAATAACCCCATTGGAACACCTTCGGTCAGTAAAACAACCTGTTGGCACAGTTGGTAGGCACCTTCAGTGGGAAAAACAGCCCGTTGGAATGATCACTAGGCACCTTCGATGGGCAAAATAGCACGTTGGCAAAGTCACTAGGCACCTTCAGTGGAAAAAACAACCCGTTAGGCACATTTAGTGGGCAAAATAGCCCGTTGGCACAGTCGTTAGGTATGTTTTGGTTGGCAAAACAACCTGTTGGAACATTCGCTAGGCAACTTTGATGCAAAAAATAGCCCATTGGCATGGTCGCTAGGCACCTTTGGTGGACAAAACAACCCATTGGCACATTTGTTAAGCACTTTCGGTGGAAAAAACAGCACATTGGCACTGTCGCTAGGCACCTTTGTTAGGAAAAATAGCCTGTTGGCATGGTCGCAAGGTACCTTCGGTGGGCAAAATAGCTCGTCGGCACAGTCGCTAGGCACCTTTGATGAGACAAACTGCTCGTTGTGCAAAATAGCACTTTGACACAGGTGCTAGGGACCTTCGATAGGCAAAATAGCCCATTGGGATGTTAGTTAGGCATCTTCGATGGGAAAAACAACCCGTTGGCACATGTTCGACGGGAAGAACACCACGACCATATGATCACTAGGCACCTTCGATGGGCAAAATAGCTTGTTGGCATTGTCGCTAGGCACCTTAAGTGGCAAAACAGACCATTTGGCACCTTTGATGGGAAAAATAGCCCGTTGGCACACCTTCGATGGGAAAAAAGCATGTTGACAAGGTCGCTACGTACCTTCGGTATGGATAAAAGCTCGTTATCACGGTCGCTAGGCACCTTCAGTGGACAAAACAAACCGTTGGACATCTTCAGTGGTAAAAATAGCCTGTTGGCACACCTACGATCAACAAAACATCCCGTTAGCACACCTTCAGTGAGAAACGCAGCCTGTTGGCACACCTTCGATGGGAAGCACATCCCTTTGGCACACCTTCATAGGCAAAACAGCCCAATGACACGTTCGGTAGACACTTTTGGTGGGAAAAACAACCTGTGCACACCTTTGGTGGGCCAAATCGTCGGTTGGCACGATCGCTAGGCACCTTCGATGGAAAAAACAGTCCGTTTGCACCCCTTTTATGGGAAAATAGCACGTTGACACTTTCGCTAGGCTCCTTTGGTGCAAAAAACACTGCATTCGCACACCTTTGGTGGGCAAAAGAGCTGTTGTCGCAATCATTGGGCACTTTCAGTGGGAAAAATAGCCCGTTGGCACACCTTCAGTGGGAAAAATAGCACGTTGGCATGGTCGCTAGGAACCTTTGGTGGGCAAAATAGCTCGTTGACATGGTTGCTAGGCACCTTCATTGGCCAAAATAGACCATTGGGCACCTTAGGTGGAAAAACAACCCGTTGGCACACCTTCGATCGGTAAAACAACCCGTTGGAACACCTTCGACGGGAAACATAGCCCATTGGCACATCTTTGCTGGGAAACATAGCCCGTTGGCAAACCTTCGGCGAAAAACACAGCTCGTTGGCACACCCTCGATTGGTAAAACAACCTGTTGGCACGATCGCCAAGCATCTTTGGTGGGAAAAACAACTCATTGAAACGATCACTAGGGACCTTTAGGGGTAAAAACAACACGGCTGCACGGTCGCTAAACACCTTCATGGGTAAAGTAGCTCATTGGCACGATCGCTAGGCACCTTTGGAGGGCAAAACAGCTTGTTGACACATTTGCTAGCCACCTTCGGTGGGAAAAACAAAACGTTTGCACACCTTTGATGGGTAACACAGCCTGTTGGCACGGTCGCTAGGTATCTTCGATGGGCAAAACTGTCCGTTGGGCCCCTTCGGTAGGCAAAACAACCTGTTGGCACAGTTGGTAGGGACCTTCGGTGGGAAAAATAGCCCATTGGAATGGTCGCTAGGCACCTTCGATGGGCAAAATAGCACGTTGGCAAAGTCACTAGGCACCTTTATTAGGCAAAACCATCCATTGGGCACCTTTAGTGGAAAAAACAGCCTGTTAGGCACATTTAGTGGGCAAAATAGCCCATTGGCACGGTCGTTAGGCATGTTTGGTGGGCAAAACAGCCCGTTGGCACAATCGCTAGGTAACTTTGATGCAAAAAATGGCCATTGGCATGGTCACTAGGCACCTTTGGTGGGCAAAACAACCGATTGGCATGTTTGCTGAGCACCTTGGGTGGAAAAAACAGCACATTGGCATGGTCACTAGGTGCCTTCGTTGGGAAAAATAGCCTGTTGGCATGGTCGCAAGGCACCTTCGATAGGAAAAATAGCCCGTTGGCACAGTCACCAGGCACCTTCGATGGGACAAACAGCTCGTTGTGCAAAATAGCACTTTGACACAGTCGCTAGGGACCTTTGACGGACAAAATAGCCCGTTGGGATGTTAGTTAGCCATCTTCGGTGGGAAAATTAGCTCGTTGGCACACCTTCGATGGGAAGAACACCATGATCACAAGATCACTAGGCACCTTCGATGGGCAAAATAGCTCGATGGCACTGTCGCTAGGCACTGTCGCTAGGCACCTTAAGTGGCGAAACACACCATTTGGCACCTTTGGTGGAAAAAATAGCTCGTTGGCACACCTTTGGTAGGAAACACAGCCTGTTGGCACACCTTCGGTGGGAAACATAAACCGTTCGCACACATGCTGTGAGAAACACAGCCCGCTGGTACACCTTCAGTGGGAAGCACAGCACGTTGACAATGTCGCTAGGCACCTTAGATGGGAAAAATAGTCCATTGGCACAACTTTGTTGGACAAAACAGCCCATTGTCACAGTTGCTAGGCACCTTTGGTGGAAAAAACAGTCCATTGGCACACCTTCGCTGGGCAAAATAGCCCATTGGTACAGGCGCTAGGCACCTTCGGTGGGAAAATAGCACGTTGGCATGGTCGCCAAGCACCATCGGTGGGATAAACAACCCATTGTGTAAAATAGCACATTGGCATAGTCTCTAGGGACCTTCGATGGGTAAAATATGCCGTTGCGATGTTAGCTAGGCACCTTCGGTGACAAAAACAGCCAGTTGGCACACCTTTGGCGGGGAGAACACCAAGAACGTACGGTCACTAGACACCTCCGGTGGGCAAAATAGCCCGTTGGCATTGTCGCTAGGCACGTTAAGTGGCAAAACATACCATTGGGCACCTTCAGTGGAAAAAACAATCCGTTGGCACACCTTTGGTGGGAAACACAACCTGTTGGCATGCCTTCGGTAGGAAACACAGCCTTTTGGCACACCTTCGGTGGGAAAAATACCCCATTGACACGTTTGTTAGGCACCATCGGTGGGAAAAACAACACGTTGGCATGGTCGCTAGGCACCTTTGGTGGGCAAAATAGCCCTTTGGCACGATCGCTAGGCATCTTTGGTGGGAAAACAACCCATTGGGCAAAATAACAGGTTGACACGGTCGCTAGGGACCTTTGTTAGGCAAAATAGCCCATTGGGATGTTCGCTATGCACCTTTGGTGGGAAAAACACCACAGTTGCACAGTCGCTAGACACCTTCAATGGGCAAAATAGCCCATTGACACGGTGGCTATGCACCTCTGGTGGGCAAAACAGCCTGTTGACACGTTTACTAGGCACCTTCGATGGTAAAAGCAAAACATTGGCATGGCTGCTAGGTGCCCTCAATTGTAAAAATAGCCTGTTGGCACTTTCGCTAGGCACCTTCGAAGTGAAAATAGCCCATTGGCACAATTTTGGTAGGAGAAACACCACGGTCGCGTAATCTCTAGACACCTTCGGTGGGCAAAATAGGTCGTTCGCACATTCGATAGCCACCTTTGGTAGGCAAAACAGCCCGTTGCCACGGTCACTAGGCATTAAACAGCCCCTTAGAACACCTTCAGTAGGCAAAACAGCTCGTTGGTACACCTTCGGTGGGCAAAATATCACATTGCCACAGTCACTAGGAACCTTTTGTGGGTAAAATAGCCCTTTGGCTAGGTCGTTTGGCACCTTCGTTGGGCAAAACAGTCTGTTGGGCGCCTTCAGTGGAAAAAACAGCTCGTTAAGTACATTTAGAGGGCAAAATAGCCCATTGGCATCATCATTAGGCACTTTTGGTGGGCAAAACAGTCCGTTGACACTATCGCTAGGAACCTTCGGTGTGAAAAATAGCCCGTTGGCACCTTTGCTAGGCACCTTCGGTGGGAAAAAATAGCCCGTTGGCACTTTAGCTAGGCACCTTCGACGGGACAAATAGCCTATTGACATGTTAGCTAGGCACCTTCAATGGGCAAACCAGCCTGTTGACACATTCTCCAGGCAGATTTGGTGGGAAAAATAGCACATTGACATGGTCGCTAGGCACCGTCGGTGGGCAAAATAGCCCATTGGTAAGGTTGCTAGGCATCTTCGGGGGGAAAAACAAGTCATTGGTTAAAATATCATGTTAGCAATGTCGCTAGGGACCTCTGATGGGTAATGTAGCCCGTTGCGATGTTCGCTAGGCACCTTTGGCGAGAAAAATAGCCCGTTGGCACACCTTCAGTGGAAAAAACACCACGATTGCACGATCGCTGCATGCCTTCAGTGGGAAAATAACCCATTGGCACGGTTGCTAGGCAGCTTTGGTTGACAAAACAGACCATTGGGCACCTTCACTGGAAAAAAAGGATGTTAGCACACCTTCAGTGGAAAACACAGCCCATTGGCACACTTTTGGTGGGAAACACAACCCATTGGCACACCTTTAGTGGGCAAAACAGCCCGTTGACACGTTCGCTGGACACCTTCGGTGGGAAAAACAACACGTTGTCATGGTAGCTAGGCACCTTTGGTGGGCAAAATAGCTCATTGGCCTGGTTACTAGGCATCTTCAGTGGGAAAAATAGTCCGACATTGGCACACCTTTGGTGGGAAAAACAACACATTAGGACGGTCGCTAGGCATCTTCAGTGGGCAAAAAAGTCAGTTGGGCACCTTCGGTGGGGAGAACAATCCTTTAGAATATCTTCAGTAGGCAAAATAGCCCATTGGGTAATTTCAGTGGAAAAAATAGCCCTTTGGCACACCTTTAGTTGCCAAAATAGCCCGTTGGTACACATTTGGCAGGAAAAATAGCCAGTTGACACATCTTCGGTGGGAAATATAGCCTGTTGGCACACCTTCGGTGGGCAAAACAACCCGTTGGCACATTCATTAGGCACCTTTGAAAAAATAGCTCATTGGCGTGGTCGTTAGGCATCCTCGGTGGGCAAAATAACCCATTGCCATAATTGCAAGGCACCTTCGATGGGAAAAACGGCCTAATGGCGTGGTCAATAGGAGCCTTTGATGGGAAAAATAGCCTATTGGCACTTTCACGAGGCACCTTCAGTGGGAGAAACAGCTCGTTGGCACACCTTTGGTAGGAAAAACACCACGTTCGCACAATCTCTAGACACCTTCAGTTGGTAAAATAGCCCATTGGCATGTTTGCTAGGTACCTTTTGTGGGCAAAACAACCCGTTGGCACAGTCGCTAGGCATCTTCAGTAGGGATAACAGTCCATTGGGCACCTTCGGTGTGGAAAATAGGCCTTTATAATAACTTTGGTAGGCAAAATAGCCCGTTGGCACGTTCGCTAGGCATCTTCGGTGGGAAAAATAGCACATTGACATGGTCGTTAGGCATCTTTAGTTGGCAAAATAGTCTATTGGGGACCTTTGATGGGGAGAACAACCCTTTAGAACACCTTTGGTAGGCAAAATAGCCCGTTAGCACACATTCGATTGCCAAAACAACCCTTTGGGATGTTGGCTAGGCACCTTCGGTGGGGAAAATAACCCATTGGCACGGTGGGAAAAACATCACAGTTGCACAGTCGCTAGACACCTTTGGTGACAATCGCGAGTCACCTTTTGTGAGCAAAACCACTAGTTGGCAAGTTTGCTAGTCACCTTCGGCGGGAAAAACAGCACGTTGCCACAGTCGTTAAGCATCTTTGGTGGGCAAAATAGCCCTTTGACACTTTTGCTAGGCACCTTCGATGGTAAAGAAGCCCATTGGCACACCTTTGGTAGGAAAAACACCACGATCATACAATCTTTAGACACCTTTTGTGGGCAAAACAACCTTTTGACATGGTCACTAGGTATCTTCGATAGGCAAAGTAGTCCATTGGGCACCTTTGTTGGGGAAAACAACCCTTCAGAACACCTAACATCAAGTTAGCACACCTTCGGTGGGTAAAACAACCTATTGGGACATTCTTTAGGGACCTTCGGTAGGAAAAACAACCCGTTTGCTCACCTTTGGTAGGCAAAACTGCTCATTGACATGGTCACTGTGCACCTTCGACGGGAAAAACAGCCTGTTGCCACACCTTTGATGCGAAAAACAACACGTTGGCACGGTCGCTAGGTATTTTCAGTGGGCATAACAGTCCGTTGGGCACCTTGGTGGGGAGAACAACCCTTTGGAACATCTTCAATAGGCAAAACAGTCTATTGGCACACCTTCCTTCACAGAAACAGCCTCTTAGTACACCTTTGGTAGGTAAGACAGCCCATTAGCACGTTCACTTGACACCTTCGGTGGGAAAAACAACACTTTAGCATGGTCTCTAGGCACCTTCAGTGGGCAAAATAGGCCATTGGCACGGTCGCCAGGCATCTTCGGTGGAAAAAATAGCCCGTTGGGCAAAATAGCAAGTTGGTACAGTCGCCAAAGACCATCGATGGGCAAAATAGCCCATTGGGATGTTCACTAGGCATTTTTGGTGGAAAAAATAGTCTGTTGACTCGCCTTTGGTGGGAAAAACACCACGTTTACACAATCACTACACACCTTCGTTAGGCAAAATAGCTTGTTGGCACGGTCACTAGGCAACTTCGGTGGGAAAAACAGTATGTTGGCACAGTCACTAGGTGCCTTCAATGGAAAAAATGGCCCGTTGGCACTTTCATTAAGCACCTTCAATGGGAAAATAGCCCGTTGGCACACCATTGGTGGGAAAAGCACCACGGTCGCATAGTCTCTAGACACCTTCGGTGGGTAAAATAGCCCGTTGACACGTTCTCTAGGCACCTTTCGTGGGCAAACATCCTGTTGACATGGTCGCTAGGCATCTTTAGTGAGCAGAACAGTCCTTTAGAATAACTTTGATAAGCAAAATAGCCCGTTGACATACCTTCGGTGGGAAAAAAAGCACATTGGCACGGTCGATAGGCACCTTCGATGGGCTAAATACCCCATTGGCTCGATCCTCAGGCACTTTCGGTAGTCAAAACATTCCATTGCGCACCTTCAGTGGGAAAATAGCCCGTTAGGCACCTTCAGTGGGGAAATTAGCCTGTTGGTACGGTTGCTAGGCATCTTTAGTGGGCAAAACAGCCTGTTGGCATAATCGCTTGGCACCTTCGGTGGGAAAAATAGCCTGTTGGGCACCTTCAGTGCGAAACACAGCTCGTTGGCATATCTTCAGTAGGTAAAACAGCCCCTTGGCACGTTCATTAGGTACTTTTAGTGGGAAAAACATCCCATTGGCACCCCATCAGTAGGCAAAACAACCCGTTAGCACACCTTTGGCAGGCAAAATAGCCCATTGGCAAGATTGCTGGGCACCTTCAGTAGGAAAAATTGCCCGTTGGGTACCTTTGGTGGGAAACACAGCTTGTTAGCACACCTTCATTGGGCAAAACAACCCATTGGCACATTCGATAGGCATCTTCGATGCGAAGAACAACCCGTTCGCACACCTTTGGTAGGAAAAATAACTGGTTGACACGATTACTACGCACCTTTAGAGGGAAAAGTAGCTCGTTGGTACACCTTTGATGGGAAAAAAGCACGTTGGCACGGTTGCTAGGCACCTTTGGTGGGCAAAATAGCTCGTTAGCACGGTAGTTAGGCACCTTTGGTGGGCAAATAGACCGTTGGACACCTTCAGTGGAAAAAATAGCCCGTTGGCACACCTACATTCAATAACATAGCCTGTTGGCATTCCTTTGGCGAGAAACACAACCCGTTGGCACACCTTTGGTGGCAAAAATAGCCCGTTGACATACCTTCGTGGGTGAAACAACCCAATGACATGATCCTTAGGCACCTTCAATGTGAAAAATAGCCCATTGACATGTTCACTAAGCACCTTCGATGGGAAAAATAGTCTATTAGCACGGTCGCTAGGCACCTTCGATGGGCAAAACAGACTGTTGGGCACCTTCAGTGGAAAAAACAGCTTGTTGGCACACCTACGGTCTACAAAACAGTCCGTTGCCACACCTTCGGTGAGAAACACAACCCATTAGCACACCTTTGATAGGAAAGACAGCCTACTGACACACCTTAGTGGGCAAAACTGCCCAATGGCACGTTCGCTAGGCACCTTCGATGGGAAAAACAACCTGTGCACACCTTTGGTGAGCTAAACAGCCCATTGGCACGGTTAATAGACACCTTTGATGGGAAAAACAACCCATTTGTGCACCTTCAGTGGGAAAAATAGCATGTTGGCATGGTCGCTAGGCAACTTCGGTGGGCAAAATAGCCCGTTAGCACAGTTGTTAGGCACCTTCGACGGGTAAAACAAACTATTGGGCACCTTCAGTGGAAAAAACAGCCTTTTGGCATACCTTTGGTAGGAAAAATAGTCTGTTGGCACACTTGCTAGGCTCCTTCGGTGGGAAAAATAGCCCCTTAGAACACCTTTAGTAGACAAAACATCAAGTTGGCATACCTTTGGTCAGTAAAACAACCCGTTGGCACATTTTTTAGGGACCTTCGGTGGGAAAACAGCCCGTTTGTATACCTTTGGTGGGCAAAACAGCCCATTGGCATGGTCATTGGGCATCTTCGATGGGAAAAACAGCCCGTTGGCACACCTTCGGTGTAATAAACAACATGTTGGCACTGTTGCTAGGCATCTTCAGTGCGCAAAATAGTCCGTTGGGCACCTTTGGTGGGGAGAACAACTCTTTAGAACACCTTTGGTAGGCAAAGCAGCCCATTGGCACACCTTCGATAGGCAAAACAGCCCCTTAGCACACCTTTGGCAGGCAAAATAGCCCATTGGCAAGAACTCTGGGCACCTTCAGTGGGAAAAATTATCCGTTGGGTACCTTTGGTGGGAAACACAGCTTGTTGGCACACCTTCATTGGTCAAAACAGCCCATTGGTACATTCGTTAGGCACCTTCAATGCGAAGAACAAGCCATTTGCACATCTTTGGTAGGAAAAATGGCCAGTTGACACGATTACTATGCACCTTTGAAGGGAAAAATAGCCAGTTGGCACACCTTCGAATGGAAAAAAGCACATTGGCACGATTGCTAGGCACCTTTGGTAGGCAAAATAGCTCGTTAGTATGGTAGCTAGGCACCTTCAGTGGGCAAAACAGACCATTGGACACCTTTAGTGGAAAAAACAGCCCGTTGGCACACCTACGGTCAACAAACAACTTGTTGGCATTCCTTTAGTGAGAAACACAACCCGTTGGCACACCTTTGGTGGCAAAAACAGCCCGTTGACACACCTTCATGGGCAAAACAACCCAAAGGCACGTTCGCTAGGCACCTTCAATGCGAAAAATAGCTTGTGCACACCTTTGGTGGGCCAAACAGCCCGTTGACACATTCACTAAGCACCTTTGATAGGAAAAATAACCCGTTAGCACGGTCGCTAGGCTTTTTCAGTGGATAAAAACAATCCATTGGCACACCTACGGTCAGCAAAACAGTCTGTTGGCACACCTTCGGTGAGAAACACAACCCGTTGGCACACCTTTGGTGGGAAACACAGCCCGTTGACACACCTTAGTGGGCAAAACTGCCCAATGACATGTTCGCTAGGCACCTTTGATGGGAAAAATAGCCCTTGCACACCTTTGGTGAGCCAAACAGCTCGTTGGCGCAATCAGTAGGCACCTTCGATGGGAAAAGCCACCCATTTGCACACCTTCAGTGGGAAAAATAACATATTGGCATGGTCACTAGGCACCTTCGGTGGGCAAAATAGCCCATTAGCACGGTTGCCAGGCACCTTCGATGAGTAAAACAAACTGTTCGGCACTTTTAGTGCAAAAAATAACCCTTTGGCACACCATCGATGGGAAAAACAGTCTGTTGGCACGCTCGCTAGGCTCCTTCGGTGGGAAAAATAGCCCTTTAGAACACCTTCAGTAGATAAAACATCAAGTTGGCACAACTTTAGGTGGTAAAACAACCTGTTGGCACATTTTCGAGGGACCTTTGGTGGGAAAACTACCCGTTTGCTCACCTTTGGTGGGCAAAATAGCCGATTGGCATGGTCACTGGGCACCTTCGATGGGAAAAACAACCCGTTGGCACACCTTCGGTGTGATAAACAACACGATGGCACGATTGCTAGGCATCTTCAGTGGGTAAAATAGTTCGTTGGGTACCTTTGGTGGGGAGAACAACTCTTTAGAACACCTTCGGTAGGTAAAACAGTCCATTGGCAAACCTTCAGTCGCCAAAATAGCTAGTTGGCACACATTCGATGGGCAACACAGCCCGTTGACACGTTCGCTAGGCACCTTCGGTGGAAAAACAACATGTTGGCATGGTCGCTATGCACAATCGGTTATCGAAATAGCTCGTTAGCACGATAGACAGGCATCTTCAGTGGGAAAAAAAGCCTGTTGGGTAAAATAGCACGTTGACACAGTCGCTAGGGACCCTCGATGGGCAAAATACCCCGACGGGATGCTCGCTAGGCACTTTCGGTGGAAAAAACAGCCCGTTGGCACACCTTTGGTGGGAAAAACACCACGGTTACATGGTCACTAGACACCTTCAGTGGGCAAAATAGCCCGTTGGCAGGGGTACTAGTCACCTTCGGTGGGAAAAACAACACGTTGGTATGGTCACTAGGCGCCTTCAATGGGAAAATAGCCCTTTGGCACTTTCACAAGGCACCTTCAGCGGGAAAAACAACTCGTTGGCACACATTTGGTTAGAAAAACACCACGGTCACACATTCTCTAGACACCTTCGATGGACAAAATAGCCCGTTGGTAAGTTAGCTAGGCACCTTTGGTAGGAAAAACAACCCATTGGCATGGTCGCTAGGTAACTTCGGTGGGCAAAATAGTCCATCGGGTACCTTCGGTGGGGTAAACAACCCTTTAGAATAACTTCAGTAGGAAAAATAGCCCGTTGGCACGTTCGTTAGGCACCTTCGGTGGAAAAAATAGCACGTTGGCACGATCGATTGGCACCTTCGGTGGGCAAAATGGCTCGTTGGCACTGTCATTAGGCACTTACGATAGGTAAAACATTCCATTGGGCACCTTCAACAGGAAAAATAGCCTATTAGGCACGTTCAGTGGGGAAATTAACCTGTTGGCAAGGTCACTAGGCACCTTTGGTGAGCAAAACAGCCCGTTCGCATAATCGCTAGGCACCTGCGGAGCGAAAGGTAGCCCTTTGGGCACCTTCAGTGGGAAACATAGCCAGTTGGCATACCTTCGGTGGGTAAAACAGCTTGTTGGCACATTTGGTGGGAAAAACATCCTGTTGGTAGCTAATCGGTAAGCAAAATAGCCCGTTAACACACCTTTGGTTGATAAAATAGCCCATTGGCAAGATCGCTGGGCACCTTTAGTGGGAAAAATAGCCCGTTGGGTACCTTCGGTAGGAAACACAACCTGTTGACGCACCTTCGTGGGGCAAAACAGCCCATTGACACGTTTTATAGGCACCTTCAATGCAAAGAACAGCCCGTTCCCACACCTTTGGTTAGAAAAATAGCCTATTGACATGGTCACTAGGCATCTTTGATGAAAAAAATAGCCCGTTGGCACTTTAGATAGGCACCTTTGGTGGGAAAAATAGCCTGTTGGCACATTAGCTAGGCATCTTTGGTAGGGAAAACATCCCGTTGGGCAAAATAACACGTTGGCACACCTTCGGTGGGAAAAATAGCACGTTAGGACGGTCGTTAGACATCTTCAGTGGGCAAAATAGTCGATTGGGCACCTTCGGTGTAGAGAACAACCCTTTAGGGTACCTTTAGTAGGCAAAGTAGCTTGTTGGGCACCTTTAGTGGAAAAAATAGCCCGTTGGCATGCCTTTGACGGAAAAAATAGCCTGTTGCCACACCTTCAGTGGGAAACACAGCCCGTTGGCAAACCTTCGGTGGGCAAAACAACCCATTGGCACATTCACTAGGCACCTTTGTTGGGAAAAATGGCACATTGACATGGTCGCTAGGCATCATTGGTGGACAAAATAGCCCGTTGACACGGTTGCCAGGCACCTTTGATGGGAAAAATAGCACGTTGGCACAATGGATAGGCATCTTTGGTGGGAAAAACACCACAATTTCATGGTTGCTAGACACTTTCGGTATGCAAAATAGGCCATTGGTATAGTCGCTAGGCACCTTTAGTGGGCAAAACGGCCCATTGGCACGTTTGCTAGGCACCTTCGATAGGCAAAATAGTCAGTTGACACACCTTTGGTGGGAAAAATAGCCCATTGGCAAGTTCGCTAGGGACCTTCGGTCAGAAAAACAACCTATTGGCATACCTTTGGTAGGCAAAATAGCCCGTTGACACGATCGCTAGGAACCTTCGATAGGAAAAAAACCTGTTGGCACACCACCAATGGGAATAAGAGCACGTTGGCACGGTTGTTGGGCATCTTCAGTGGGTAAAACAGTCTGTTGGGCACCTTCGGTGTGGTGAACAACCTTTTAGAACACCTTCGATAGGCAAAACAGCCCGTTGGCACACCTTCGATCGCCAAAACAGCCCTTTGAGATGTTTGCTAGGCATCTTTGGTGGGAAAAATAGCTCGTTGACACACCATCGGTGGGAAAAACATCATAACTACACAGTAGCTAGATACCTTTGGTGATGGTCGCCAGACACCTTTTATGGGCAAAACGGCCTATTGGAACGTTTGCTAGTCACCTTCGGTGGGAAAAACAACACGTTGCTATAGTCAGTAAGTACCTTTGGTTAGCAAAATAGCCCTTTGGCACTTTCGCTAGGCACTTTCGCTAGGCACTTTCGGTGGTAAAAAAGCCCATTGACACACCTTTGGTGGGAAAACCACCATGATGTCTCGATCTCTAGACACCATTGGTGGGCAAAACAACCGTTTGACACAGTCACTAAGCATCTTCGGTGGGCAAAACAGTCCATTGGGCACCTTCGATGAGGAAAACAGCCCTTTAGAACACCTTCGGTATATAAAACATTAAGTTGGCACACCTTCGGTGGGTAAAACAATCCATTGGCACATTCACTAGGGACCTTTGGTAGGAAAAATAGCCCTTTTGCACACGCTTGGTGAGCAAAATAGCCTATTGGCACAATCATTGGGCACCTTTGATGGGAAAAACAACCTGTTGGTACACTATCGGTGGAAGAAACAGCACGTTGGCACAGTCACTAAACATCTTCAGTGGGCAAAACAGTCTGTTGGACACCTTTCGTAGGGAGAACAACCAGTTAGAGCACCTTTGGTAGGAAAAACAGCCCGTTGGCTCACCTTCGGTCACCAAAATAGCCTGTTGGCACACCTTCGGTGGGTAAGATAGCCCGTTGGTACGTTTGCTAGGCACCTTCAGTGGGAAAAACAACACATTGGCATGGCTGCTAGGCTCGTTTGATGGCAAATAGCCCATTGACATGGTTGCCAGGCACCTTTGGTGGGAAAAATAGCCCGTTAGGCAAAATAGCACGTTGGCACGGTTGCCAGGGACCTTTGTTCCTATTGGGATGTTCGCTAGGCACTTTTGGTGGAAAACATAACCCATTAGCACACCTTTGGCGGGAAAAACAGCATGGTTACATGGTCACTAGACACCTTCAGTGGGAAAAACAGCGTATTGGCACCGTCACTAGGCGCCTTCGATGGGAAAAATAGCCCGTTGACACTTTCACTAGGCACCTTCGATGGGAAAAACAGCCCATTGGTACACCTTTGGTGGGAAAAACACTACGGTCGTAGAGTGTTTAGACACCTTCGGTGGGTAAAGTAGCCCGTTGGCATGCTCGCTAGGCACCATTGGTAGACAAAACAGCCTATTGGGCATCTTCAGTAGGTAAAACAGTCCATTGGGCACCTTCGGTGGGAAAACAACCCTTTAGAATAACTTCGGTAGGCAAAATAACTCATTGGCGTGTTTGCTAGGCACCATCGGTGGGAAAAATAACACGTTGGCACGATCATTAGGCACGTTCGATAGGCAAAACATTCCATTAGGCACTTTCAGTGGGAAAAACAGCTCGTTAGGCACCTTCAGTGGGGAAATTAGCCTGTTGGCACAGTTGCTAGGCACCTTTGGTGGGCAAAATAGCCCGTTGGCACAATGGCTAGGCACCTTAGGTAGGAAAGATAGCTCATTGGGCACCTTCAGTGGGAAACACAACCTGTTGGCACACCTTTCGTGGGTAAAACAACTCGTTGGCATGTTCCTTAGACACCTTTTGTAGGAAAAACATCCATCGGCACCCTATTAGTAGGCAAAATAGCTTGTTAGCACACCTTTGGTGGGCAAAATAGCCCGTTGGCAAGAACGTTGGGCACCTTCAATGGGAAAAACAGCCTGTTGGCAAGAACGTTGGGCATCTTCAGTAGGAAACATAGCCTATTGGCACACCTTTGTTAGGTAAAACAACCCATTGGCACATTCGATAGGCACCTTCGAAGCGAAGAACAACCTGTTCGTAAATCTTTGGTAGGAAAAACAGCCTATTTGCATGGTCATTAGGCACATTTGACAAGAAAAATAGCTTGTTGGCACACCTTCGATGGGAAAAATAGCCTATTGACAAGTTCACAAGGCACCTTCAGTGGGAGAAATAGCACGTTGGCATGGTCACTAGGCACCTCCGATGGGAAAAATGGCCCGTTGGCATAGTCGTTAGGTACCTTTGGTGGGAAAAATAGCACGTTGGCATACCTTTGGTGGGAAAAACAAAATGTTGGCAAAATAGCCTGTTGGCACAGTCTCCAAGCACCTTCAATGGGAAAAATAGTCCGATGGGCATAATAGTCCATTGGGAAGGTTGCTAGGCACCTTTGGTGGGAAAAATAGTTCGTCGGGCTCCATAGATGGGAAAGACAACACTTTGGCACACCTTTGGTGGGGAAAACAGCCTGTTGGCACACCTTTGGTGTGTAAAACAACCCATTGTCATCGTCGCTAGGCACTTTCGGTGGTAAAAACAACCCATTGACACACCTTTGCTGGGCAAAACAACCCATTAGTAAGGTTGTTAAGCACCTTTGGTGGGAAAAACAGCCCGTTGGTATGGTCACTAGGCATAATCGGTGGGCAAAACAATCCATTCGACACCTTTGGTAAGGAAAACAACCCTCTAGAACACCTTTGGTAGACAAAACATCAAGTTGGCACATCTTCGGTGGGCAAAACAACCCATTGGTACATTCGCTAGGGGCCTTCGGTAGGGAAAATAGCACGTTTGCACAACTTTGGTAGGAAAAACAACCCATTGTAAGGGTCGATAGGCACCTTCAATGGGAAAATAGCCCATTGGCACACCTTTGATAGGAAAAACAGCCCGTTGGCACACCTTTGGTGGGAAAACAGACATTTGGCACACCTTTGGTGTGTAAAACAACCCATTGTCACCGTCGCTAGGCACCTTCAGTGGTAAAAACAACCCATTGACACACCTTTGCTGGGCAAAACAACCTATTAGCATGGTTGTTAAGCACCTTTGGTGAGAAAAACAACTCGTTGGCATGGACACATAATCGGTGGACGAAACAATCCGTTGGGCATCTTTGGTGAGGAAAATAACCCTCTAGAACACCTTTAGTAGACAAAACATCAAGTTGGCACACCTTCGGTGGGCAAAACAACCCATTGGTACATTTGCTAGGGGCCTTCGGTGGGGAAAATAGCACGTTTGCACAACTCTGGTAGGAAAAACAACCCATTGTAAGGGTCGATAGGCACCTTCGATGGCAAAAATAGCCCATTGGCACATCTTTGATAGGAAAAACATCACGTTGGCACGGTCATTAGGCAACTTCAATGGGCAAAACAGTCCGTTGGGCACCTTTGGTGGGGAGAACAAACCTTTAGAATGCCTTCGGTAAGCAAATTAGCCTGTTGGCACAGTCACTAGGCACCTTTGGTGGGAAAAACAGCCTATTGGCACAATCACTATGCACCTTCGATGGGAAAAATAGCTCGTTGGTATGGTCGCTAGGCATCTTCAGTGGGTAAAATAGCTCGTTAGGCAAAATAGCACATTGGCGTTATCCTTAGGGACCTTTGATGGGCAAAATAGCCCGTTGGGATGTTCGCTAGGCACCTATAGCAAAAAAAACAGCCCATTGGCGCACCTTTGGTGGGAAATACACCACGATTGTGTGATCGATAAATGCCTTCGATGGGTAAAATAGCTCGTTTGCATGGTCACTAGGCACATTTGATGGGAAAAATAGACCAAAGGGCACCTTTAGTGAAAAACAGCCCGTTGGCACATCTTCGGAGGGAAACATAGCCTATTGGAGCAGGTTCAGTGGGAACACAGTCTGTTGGCGTACATTCGGTGGGAACATAGCCCGTTCGAATGGTCGCTAGGCATCTTCAGTGACAAAAACAACTCGTTGGGCAAAAAACACATTGGGACACCTTCGATGGGAAAAACATCATGGTGGCAAGGTTGCTAGATGTCTTCAATGGGCAAAAGAGTCAGTTGGGCACCTTGGGTGGGGAGAACAACCCTTTAGAACACATTTAGTAGGCAAAATAGTCTGTTGGGCACCTTCGGTGGATAAAACAGCCCGTTGGCACACCTTCAGTCACCAAAATAGCCCGTTGGAACACCTTCGGTGCGAAACAAAGCCGATTGGCATAACCACGGTGGCACACCTTTGGTGGGAAACACAGCACGTTGGCACACCTTCGGTGGGTAAAACAACCTATTGGGACATTTGCTAGGCACCTTCGGTGGGATAAACAAGAGTTTGGCATGGTTGCTAGGCATCTTCGGTGGGCAAAATAGCCCGTTGGCACGGTCATTAGGCACCTTCGATGGGAAAAATAGCCCGATGGGTATAATAGCCCATTGGCAAGGTCGCTAGGCACCTTTGGTGGGAAAAACAGTTCGTTGGGCTCCTTAGGGGGGAAAACGGCACGTTCGCACACCTTTGATGGGCAAAACAGCCCGTTGGCACACCTTTGGTGGGTAAAACAAACTATTGGCACACCTTTGGTATGCAAACCCATTGTCATCGTCGCTAGGCACCTTCGGTGGTAAAAACAACCCATTGACACATCTTCACTGGGTAAAACGACCCATTGGCACAGTTGTTAAGCACCTTTAGTGGGAAAAATAGCCCGTTGGCATGGTCACTAAGCATAATCGGTGGGTGAAACAATCGGTTGGGCACCTTCAGTGAGGAAAACAACCCTTTAGAACTCCTTTGGTAGATAAAACATCAAGTTGGCACACCTTTGGTGGGCAAAACAGCCCATTGACACATTTGCTAGGGGCTTTCGGTAGGGAATATAGCACGTTTGCACAACATTGGTGGGCAAAACAACCCATTGTAAGGGTAGATAGGCACCTTCGATGAGAAAAATAGCCCATTGGCACACCTTTGATGGGAAAAACAGCACGTTGGCACGATCGTTAGGTAACTTCAATGGGCAAAACAGTCTGTTGGGCACCTTCGGTGGGGAGAACAAACCTTTAGAATGCCTTCGGTAAGCAAAACAGTCTGTTGGGCACCTTTGGTGGGCAGAACAGCCTGTTGGCACACTCGCTATGCACCTTCGATGGGAAAAATAGCTCGTTGACATGGTCGCTAGGCATCTTCTGTGGAAAAAATAGCTCGTTGGGCAAAATAGCACGTTAGCACTATCCTTATGGACCTTTGATTGGCAAAGTAGCCCGTTGGGATTTTCGCTAGGCATCTACAGCGAAAAAAATAGCCCATTGGTGCACCTTCAGTGGGAAAAACACCACGATCGCACGATCAATAAACACCTTTGATGGGCAAAATAGCTCCTTTGCACAGTCGCTAGGCACATTTGATGGGCAAAATAGACCATTGGGCACCTTTAGTGAAAAATAACCCGTTGGCACATCTTCGAAGGGAAACATAGCCCATTGGTGCACCTTCGGTGGGAACATAATCTGTTGACACACCTTCAGTGGGAACATAACCCGTTCGTATGGTCGTTAGGCATCTTCAGTGGCAAAAATACCTCGTTGGGCAAAAAGCACGTTGGGACACCTTCGATGGGAAAAACATCACGTTGGCAAGGTTGCTAGGCATCTTCAATGGGCAAAACATTCAGTTGGGCACCTTGGGTGGGGAGAACAACCTTTTAGAACACATTCAGTAGGCAAAATAGCTTGTTAGGCACCTTCAGTGGAAAAAGCAACCCATTGGCACGCCTTTAGTCACTAAAACAACTCGTTCGCACAACTTTGGTGGGAAACACTGCCCGTTGGCATACTTTGGTGGGCAAAACAACACGTTGGCATGGTCAGTAGGCACCTTCAATGGGTAAAATAGCTATTGGCACGGTCCCCAGGCACCTTCGATGGGAAAACAACTCGATGGGCAAAATAGCATGTTGGCATAGTTGATAGGCACCATCGGTTAGAAAAATAGCCTGTTAGCGCACCTTCGGTGGGAAAAACACCATGGTTGCATGGCTGCCAAATACCTTTGGTATGCAAAATAGCCCGTTGGCAAGTTCATTAGGCACATTTGGTAGGAAAAACAGCCCATTGGCACACCTTCAGTGGGAAAACACCACATCACATGGTTATTAGACACCTTCAGTGGCCAAAACAGCCAGTTGACGTGATCACTTGGCACCTTTGATGGGATAAACAGCCAGTTGGCACACATTTGGTGGAAAAACAGCCGGTTGACACAATCGCTAGGCACCTTCGGTGGGAAAAATAGTTCTTTGGGCTCCTTAGGCGGGAAAAATAACACTTTAGGACACCTTTGGTAGGCAAAATAGCCCATTGGCACACCTGTAGTGGGCAAAACAGTCGCTAGGCACCTTCGGTGGGAAAAACAGCCCATTGACATACCTTTGCTGGGCAAACAGCTCGTTGGCACGGTTGCTAGGAACCTTTGGTGCAAAAAATAGCCCGTTGTCATGGTCGCTAGGCACCTTCGGTGGGAAAAATAGCACGATGGCAAAGTCACTAGACACCTTCGTTGGGCAAAACAGTCCGTTGGGCACATTCAGTGAAAAAACAACCCGTTAGTCATATTTAGTGGGCAAAATAGCCCGTTGGCATGGTCGTTAAGCATGTTTGGCAGGCAAAACAGCCTGTTGGCACAATCATTAGGCACCTTTGGTGTGGAAAACAACTCGTTGGCACGGTCGTTAGGCACCTTTTGTGGGCAAAACAACCCATTGGCATGTTTTTTAGGCACCTTCGTTAGGAAAAATAATATGTTGGCAAGGTCACTAAGCACCTTCAATGGGAAAAATAGCCCGTTGGCATGGTCGCAAGGCACCTTCGGTGGGCAAAATAGCCCGCTGAGACGATTGGTAGGCACCTTTGGTGAGAAAAATAGTCCGTTGGCTTGCTCACAAGATACCTTCGATAGGCAAAATAGCTCGTTGGCACACCTTCAGTAGGAAAATCAACATGTTGGCACAGTCGCTAGCAATCTTTAATGGGCAAAGTAGCCCGTTGCCATGGTCGCTAGGCACCTTCATTGGGTAAAAAGGACCATTGGGCACCTTAAGTGAAAAAAAACAGCCCATTGGCACACGTTCAGTCGCCAAAATAGCCCGTTAGCACACCTTCAGTGGAAAACACAACCCATTGGCACATGTTCGATGGGAAACATAGCCCATTGGCAGACCTTTGGTGGAAAACACAGCTCATTGGCACACCAGCGGTTGGCAAAATAACTCATTGACATGTTGACTAGGCATCTTCGGTTGAAAAAATAGCACATTGATATAGTCGCTAGGCACCTTCGGTGGGCCAAATATCCCGTTGGCATGGTTGCCAAGCATCTTCGGTGGGAAAAATAGCCCGTTGGGTAAAATAGCATGTTGACAAGATCGTTAGGGACCTTCGATGGGCAAAATAGCCTATTGTGATGTTCGTTAGGCACCTCCAGTGGGAAAAACAACACGGTTGCACTGTCACTAAACACCTTCAGTGGGTAAAATAGCCCATTGGCACTATCACTAGGCACCTTTGGAGGGCAACATAGCTCATTGACATGTTTGCTAGCCATCTTCAGTGGGGAAAACAGCCTGTGGGAAGGATCGCTAGGCATCTTCGATGGGCAAAACAATCCATTGGGCCCTTTCGGTGGGAAAAACAACCCGTTGGAACACCTTGGGTAGGCAAAACAACTCGTTGGCAAACCTTCGCTAGTTGAAATAGCTCGTTGGCACGGTCACTAAGCACCTTCAATGGGAAAAATAGCTTGTTGGCATGTTCACTAGGCACCTTCAATGGCCAAAATAGCCAATTGACACGATCACTTAGCACCTTGGGTGGGATAAATAGCTAGTTGGCATACATTGAGTGGAAAAATAGCCAGTTGACACGGTCACTAGGCACTTTCAGTGGGAAAAATACTTCGTTGGGCTCCTTAGGTGGGAAAAACAACACTTTTACACACCTTTGGTAGGCAAAACAGCCCGTTGGCACACCTTTGGTAGGCGAAACATCAAGTTGGCATACCTTTGGTAGGTAAAACAACCCATTGTCACATTCGTTAGGCACCTTCAATGGGAAAAATAGCCCATTGACACACCTTCACATGGCAAAACATCCTGTTGGCACAGTTGCTAGGCACCTTCGGTGGGAAAAATAACCCGTTGGCATGGTCGTTAGGCAACTTCGGTGGGCAAAATATTTAGAAAAGTCGCTAGGCACCTTCGTTAGGTAAAACACTCCGTTGGGCACCTTCAGTTAAAAAAACAGCATGTTAGGGACATTTAGTGGGCAAAATAGCTAGTTGACACAGTTGTTAAGCACGTTTAGTAGTCAAAACAGCTCGTTGACACAATTGCTAGGCACCTTCGGTGCAAAAAAGCACCTTTTGGTGGGCAAAACAACCCGTTGGCACGTTTGCTAGGCACCTTCGGTGGGAAAAACAACACATTGGCAAGGTCACTAGGCACCTTTGGTCACAAGGCACCTTCAGTGGGCAAAATAGAATGTCGACACTATCGGTAGGCATCTTTAGTGGGAAAAATAGCCCATTGGCAAGGTCGCAAGGTAGCTTCAGTGGGGAAAATAGCCCTTTGGCACGATCAGCAGGCACCTTTGATGGGAATAACAGCCTATTCGGCTATGTTGGAACAATCACTAGGGGACTTCGATGGCAAAACAGTCTGTTGGGATGTTGGCTAGACACCTTCGGTTGGAAAAACAGCTCGTTGGCACATCTTTGGTTGGAAAAACACCACATTCGCATGATTGCTAAATACCTTTGGTCGACAAATTACCTCGTTGGCACGGTCGCTAATCACCTTTGCTGGGTAAAATAGATCATTGGGCACCTTCAGTAGAAAAAAACAACCAGTTGACACACCTTCATTAGGAAACACAGCCCGTTGGCACACCTTCGGTGGTAAACACAGTCTGTTGGCACACCTTTAGTGGGAAACACAGATCGTTGACACTGTCGCTAGGTGCCTTTGATGGGAAAATAGCCCGTTGGCACCCCTCTGGTAGGCAAAATAACCCTTTGTCATAGTCAATAGGCACTTTTGGTGGGAAAAACTGCCCGTTGGTACACCTTCGCTAGGCAAAACAGCCTGTTGACATGGTCGTCAGACACCTTCGGTGGGAGAAACAACCCATTGTGCAAAATAACATGTTGACACACTTTTGGTGGGTAAAATAGCTTGTTGCCACGATCACTAGGCACCTTCGATGGGAAAAAAGCCTATTGGCACACCTTTGGTCGGAAAAATAGCATGTTGGCACGGTCGCTAGGCGTCTTCAGTGGGCAAAACAGTCTATTGGGCACCTTTGATGGGGAGAACAACACTTTAGAACACCTTCGGTAGGTAAACCAGCCCGTTGGCACACCTTCAGTCTCCAAAACAATCCGTTGGGATGTTCGCTAAGCACTTACGATTGGAAAAATAGCCCGTTGGCACACCTTTAGTGGGAAAAACATCACGATTACACAGTCACTAGACACCGTTAGTGACGGTCGCTAGGCATCTTTTATGGGCAAAACGGCCCATTGGCACATTTGCACGTTTGCTAGGCACCTTTGGTGGGAAAAATAACAAGTTGGCAAGGTCGTTGCTCACCTTCGGTGGGCAAAATAGCCCCTTGGCATAATCGCCAGGCACCTTTGTTGGGCAAAATAGCACATTGGGATGGTTGCTAGGGACCCTCGATGGGCAAAATAGATCGTTGGCATGTTCGCTAGGCACCTTTGGTGAAAAAATTAGCCCGTTGGCACACCTTCGGTGAGAAAAACATCACAATTGAACAATAGCTAGACAACTTCAGTGACGGTCGCTAGGCACCTTTTGTGGGCAAAATGACCCGTTGGCACATTTGCACGCTTGCTAGGCATCTTTGGTTGGAAAAACAATACGCTGGTAGGATTGTTGGTCACCTTCGGTGGGCGAAATAGCCCATTGGCACAATCACCAGGCACCTTTGGTGGGTAAAATAACACATGGGATGGTTGCTAGAGACTGTCGTTGGGATGTTCGCTAGGCACCTTCAGTCGAAAAAACAGCCGATTGGCATACCTTAGGCACTTTTGGTAGGCAAAACATTCCATTGGGCACCTTCAGTGGGTAAAACAGCTCGTTAGGCACCTTCAGTGGGCAAAATAGCCTGTTGGCACAGTCGCTAGGCACCATTGGTTGGCAAAATAGCTCGTCGGCACAATCAAAAGGCTCCTTAGGAGGGAAAAATAGCCCGTTGGGCACCTTCAGTGGGAAACACAGCCCGTTGGCACACCTTTGGTGGGTAAACAACTCGTTGGCACGTTCATTAGGCACCTTCGGTGGGAAAAACATCCCGTTGGCACCCTATTGGTAGGCAAAAAAACCAGTTAGCACACCTTTGTTGAGCAAAGTAGCTCGTTGGAAAGATCACTGGGCACCTTTAGTGGGAAAAATAGCCTGTTGGGTACCTCTGATGGGAAACACAGCCCGTTGGCACACCTTTGTTGGGGAAAAGAGCCCTTTGGCACGTTCGATAGGCACCTTTGATGTGAAGAATAGCCCGTTCGCACACCTTTTGTAGGAAAAACTACCTGTTGGCATGGTCACTAAGCACCTTCGATGGGAAAAATAGTCCATTGGCAAAACTACGATGGGAAAAAAGCACGTTGGCACGATCGCAAGGCACCTTCAATTGGAAAATAGCTCGCTAGTGCAGTCGCTAGGCACCTTCGGTGGGTAAAACAGACCGTTAGGCACCTTCAGTGGAAAAAATGGCCTGTTGGCATACCTATAGTTGGCAGCCCATTGGCACGCCTTCAGTGAGAAACACAACTCGTTGGCACACCTTTGGTAAGAAACCCAGTCCGTTGGCACACCTTCGTGGGCAAAACAGTCCAATGACAAGTTTGCTAGGCATCTTTGGTAGGAAAAATAGCCTGCGCATACCTTTGGTGGGAAAAATAGCCTGTTGGCACGATCGCTATGGACCTTTAATTAGAAGAACAACTCGCTTGCACACCTTCGGTAGGAAAAAAAGCATATTGGCACAGTCACCAGGCACCTTTGATAGGCAAAGTAGCCCATTAGCACGGTTGCTAGGCACTTAATATTTGTAAAACAGATGGTTGGGCACCTTCAGTGGAAAAAACAGCCCATTGGCACATCTTTGGTGGGCAAAATAGTATGTTGGCATGTCTGCTAGGCTCCTTCGGAGGGAAAAACACCACGTTCGCACACCTTTGGTGGGCAAAATAACCTGTTGGCGCGATCGGTAGGCACCTTTAGTGGGAAAAACAGCCCCTTGGCACACCTTCGGTGGGAAAAACAGCACGTTGGCACAGTCGCTAGACACTTTTAGTGGCTAAAATAGCCAGTTGATGTGATCACTTGGCACCTTTGATGGGATAAATGACCAGTTTGCATATAATTGGTGGAAAAACAGCCGATTGACGCGATCGCTAGGCACCTTCGGTGGGAAAAATAGTGCTTTGGGCTCCTTAGGTGGGAAAAATAGCACTTTGGGACACCTTTGGTAGGTAAAATAGCCAGTTGGCACACCTATGGTGGGCAAAACAACCCATTGTCACAGTCACTAGGCACCTTGAGTGGGATAAAAAACCTATTGACACACCTTTGCTGGGCAAAATAGCTCGTTGGCACGACGGTTAGGAACCTTCGGTGGGAAAAATAGCCTGTTGGCATGGTTGCTAGGCACCTTTGGTGGGAAAAATAACACGTTGGCAAAGTCGTTAGACACCTTCGTTGGACAAAACTATCCGTTGGGCACATTCAGTGGAAAAAACAGCTCGTTAGGCATATTTAGTGTTCAAAATAGCCTATTGGCACAGTCATTAGACACGTTTGGTGGGCAAGACAGCCTATTGGCACAATTGTTAGGCACCTTTGGTGTGGAAAACAGTCCGTTGGCATGATCGCTAGGCATCTTTGGTGGGCAAAACAGCCCGTTAACACATTTTCCAGGCACCTTTTGTGGGAAAAACAACATGTTGGCACAGTCGCTAGGCACCTTCAGTGGGAAAAATAGCTTGTTGGCATGGTTGAAAGGCATCTTCGGTGGGCAAAATAGCCTATTAACACGGTCGGTAGGAACCTTTGGTGAGAAAAATAACTCATTGGCTTGTTCGCAAGACACCTTCAGTGGGTAAAATAGCCCATTGGCACGACCGCCAGGCACCTTTGGTGGGAAAAGTAGCCTATTGGAATACCTTCAGTGGGAAAATCAACATGTTGTGACGGTCGCTAGGAATCTTCAGTGGGCAAAGTAGGTAGTTGGCACGGTCGCTAGGCACCTTCATTGGGTAAAATAGACCATTGGGCACCTTAAGTGGAAAAAACAACCCGTTGGCACACCTTCGGTTGCCAAAATAGCTCGTTAGAACACCTTCAGTGGGAAACAGCCCGTTGGCATATCTTCGATGGGAAACATAGCCCGTTGGTGCACCTTCAGTGGAAAACACAGCTCCTTAGCACACCCTCGGTCGGCAAAATAGCTTGTTGACATGTTGGCTAGGCATCTTCGGTCGAAAAAACAACATATTGGCATGGTCGCTAGGCACCTTTAGTGGGCCAAATATCTCATTGGCATGGTTGTCAGGCATCTTTGGTGGGAAAAATAGCCCGTTGGGCAAAATAGCACGTTGACACGGTTGCTAGGGACCTTCGATGGGTAAAATAGCCCATTGGTGTAACAGCCCAGACTACCCGCTTGCAGATATTGTCCGCTTTGAGCCTCGGCCTCTCGGGCCTCGCGCTCTCACGG
>JANQAP020624865.1:0-13789 GCA_026874005.2 Erythroxylum coriaceum | reverse complement strand
TTTTATTTTATTAATAATAAATATTTCCATTACAAAACTGTAACTGAAGAAGATTAAGGTACATGTAAATACACTTATTTTCCAGGGCACTATATTTACATAACTCCAACATACTCACTCCTTCAATTTAAAACCATTTAAAAATCTTTAGCTCATGTTTTATGTGAGGTTTAAACTTTGCAAGTGTGCATGTAAAACCTTCTTAAACCATGCTTCTTGTAAAACAATTTCAAATCATATGAAACAATAAAAAAAACAATGCTTGTTGTTCATTTAAATCGATGCATGTTCATTTCATGTTTTAAAACGACCCATTTCATGCCTAGGAAACTCCTAAACCTAATGCTCTAATACCATAAGTGTTAGACCCTGCTTCCAGAGTCTAACTCATAGGTGAAACGTGAGCGCATCATTCTGTAGGGTTCTTTTAATGGAATCCCATTAGCCATCATAGGTTCATCTTCATTATCATATCATCCCAAAATTCCATATTTGGACACTTGAAATACGACAATCCATTCTTATGTTTATATCCTCAATCATCACCTCAAACATATCACTCATTTTTTTCTCTTATTTCCATATCAAACTAAGTACATTTCAAACTCCATTCAGGCCTAACTGTTTCATAGGAGAGCACTGATAAATCCACAATTTATATATGTACATGGTTTGGGAAAATAAGCATGACTTTCACTATGGATGTTGGATTAAGGTCATTCAAGCATGGTTTTAAAGAGGACTTCGAGTTCTGCAACTTCTGTGAAGACTCTGAAAAGAAATTTTGCCGTCTAAAGAGTCAAAATTGCACATTTATGTAGGTATTCTGAGAATGTCTGCCTAATAGACTTGTATGTCCCTCCAAATGGACATGAAGGGAGTTAGAACTCTGAAATTCCAGAGAAGGTTCACCCAGCGGACATGAAGTCTGCCCAACGAACATTTACTAGCCAATTTCCAGATTTCCCATTCCTACAAGTTATACCTAATACATCTATGCATATCTTATCATTCCTACTTCAATTTCCAAATTATTTTCCTTCATTCTCACTTCCATTTCAGCTTAATATCATTTACAACCAAATTATAATCTATCTTTGGTCATCAACCGAAAAACATAACATTCAAACTTATACACCTTCATCATAAATTTTTGCACATGTTCAACTCCCTTTTATCACCTTCATTTCATCTCTAACTTATCACACTAATTCTTCCCATTTCAAGATCCTATAGTACTATTTTTCTGTTAGATCAAGTTAGAAAAGGGCTATAAAGTGTCCAACATGCACCCTATGCAGCATCACTAACTTGTAAAAAGCATATCTTTCAACTCCGATGTCCAAAAATTACAAACTTTATATCATTGGAAATCTAATAGGATAAACTACAACTTCCAAGAAGATAACTTTATCGAAATCAGCCTAGATTAATACAGTTTTTACCGGGAAGGTAGAACACAGATTTTACCTCTATGAATGCTTGAAAATGCAATGCGAAAGCTTGAAAAATCATGAGCAAAACATAAATATATTTCGTTAACTTCAAAAGAAAGGAGTTTTACAAAGCTTTAATGGGAATTTCAAGACATAAATGCATCGTTGGACTCATAATACAAAATACAAAAATATACATGAATAAGTAATACTTGAAATGCGGCTAAAGCCTTGAGTTCTCATATACTAACTTAAGTACAAAAAAATGTAAATTTAGAGTGGTGCCTTGACTCTTAATCATTCGATCTCTTGCTCGTCACCTGGAGGTAGGGAGGAGGAGGTGAGCTAAAAGCTCGTAGGTAACAAGTTTATAACAGAGAAACAAGCAAAACCATTGAAAATATTCATGTCATAGTAAAATGCATTGAAACCATAAAACATGTATTTCTAAAACTTGTCGAACAAATCATACACAACATAAGACATGTATTTCTCAAACTTGTCAAACAAATCATACACAGCATAAGCAAGCACAATGGTTTGGGTAGCCCATATAAACATGATGGAGAAGCCTTATAGCTAAACCATATACGTGAGGGAGTTATTGTGAAGCTCCAATAAACATGAGGGAGTCCATAATAGAGCTCCATGCCACTAGCAGGCAGGTAGGAGAAGCCTTTAACATGGTTAACGTGCACGTGACATAACATGATGGACACCACAAACCCATACAAACATGAATTTCATGACTTGTAAACATATTTCACAAAGGTAAACATGATTTCCATAACCATGACATATTTCAAACACAATTTTCAACATCAAGATTCATGTACCAAACATGTAGCAAATATTTAAATCATTTAAGAAACAATAAATGCAACATTTATAAAGCAATTGAAATCAATTAAATCTATTGATTAGGAAAATACTCATGGCTCATTAACTCAAACTATAAACATGTAACCCACTTGGATTCCTTACTTAAAAACTTGTTTAAAGATTCCCCTCCTCTTGCTCCTCATGCCTCTCTTGATTTCCTTGATTCTTCACCAACCAAATAGATTTTTGGCTCAAATGGAAGCTTTTCTCTTCTTCTTTCTTTTTCTCTTCTTGAATAATCTCAAAATCACTCTTGAAAACTAAGAAAAGATAAAACCTAAGCTTGTCTTCTTCCTTTTCTCTCTAATGGCCAAAACTCTCTCACTTCTCTTTCTCTTTTTCGTTTTTCTCTCCTTTTCTCCCTTCATTCACATTTTTCTTTATCTAAAGAACAAGACAACATTTTCCTCTTCCAATTGTTCCCTTAATGAGTGTGAAATATCAACCCTGCCCTTCCTTTAATGCTTCATAGTTTTTAAACTTAAGTGATATGTCACAATTGCCCTTAATACATTCTTACTGCTTTAATTTAACTAACCAGTGAAATAAAATCCTACTAACACTGAAATAAATAATTAAACTCCAATAATATTTCTATCATGACCTCATAATTTATTTAAATCATGCTTAACTAAATGAAAAATTTCGGAGGCCAACAGAGCAGCTTGGAGGTTGAGCTAGAAATCAAGAGGAGTGCATTTGTGATCAATTCCCACGATCGTGGGAATCATGACAATTCCCATAGTCATAGGAATCATAATCCGAGACAACATGTAGGCCTTCATTAAACTTAGGATTTTTGGACTATTTAGGCATTATTAAGCCTCCATCTTGGAAGAGGACGAAACCCTTCTGTCGAAAGACCATCTTTGGAGTGAAGAACATATGTTTGAAGCCTTGGGGAAGGATTGAAGTCAAGGATCATCATCAATATTGGGCAAAATAACACATAAACACCAAAATTTCTAGATTTTGGCAAAGAAGAGAAGGAGTCTTGTTATTCCATTTTTGCCAATTTTACTTCTTTTATTCTTTGTAAAATGGTTTATTCGAATGTTGATGATGTTATGGAGACCATGTTAGGTTAATTTAGTTTTAGGGATTGGTTTTGAACTATTTTGTCAAAACTTCTATTTTGTTTAATTGAATGAAGTTGTCTTTGATAATTATTGATTTAAATTGTTATCATGCAACAAATTGAGAGAGTGAGCAAGATAAATTAGTGTAGGATTGTACAACGAGAATTGGTTACTTATAGACTTACAATTATCACGTTAATTGAATAGTTAGAAGAGAGATCTCGGCTAGTCAATTGATCACCCATAAGATAGTTTAATAACTAGTTGAATAGGTTGAGTCATTGGGTAGGTTGAGAGATTGTCCAATTTATTCCCTTAAATTCGATTAGGGATAATTAATTACATCTCGAGAGAGGCTAGCTATTAAATTTAGAAATTGAGGGCGAGACACAATTCAATCAATAAAATAGGAGGGAGACAAAATAGGAAAAAAGGTAATCTCTAGTCTTTGGATTCTTGAATTCTGATTTTTCTGCACGTTCATATTGTCTATTGTTTTGAGATAGACTTTTAATTTTAATTTAATTATCCAGGCTATTTACTTTTATAATATCATTTCTTAAACAAAGTTTTATCTAAATTAAGTGGTGTCTGGGCATCAATCCTTGCAAGATCAATATCTGTTTTTTTAAGCTACAAGTCACAATTCTTTCACTTATGATTTTTTAGCGTAAAACAAGTAGATAGGTTTTACTATCAACAAGTTTTTGGCATCGTTTTCGGGGATTGATTATTTAGCATCTTGTTTAATTTAGATTACTTTCATTTAAGAGTTTTTGATACTTTTCCTTGTGTAATTGCAGGTGCATGAACACAAGGAGCACATGAAGAATGAAAGAAGTGAGAGAAGATGAATTTCCCAACATCAAAAGGCACGAAAGAGAGTTAAGAAGGGCAAAGCATCTTAACTTTTCACAATAAGATACGGCTGAACAAGGAGAGTAAGGAGGATCGGAGAGGACCTTGATGGATTTCATGAGGTTAGGTGTTAGTCCTCAAGGAGTGGCAAGATCGGTGGTCCAAGCAAATAATTTTGAGATAAAGCTAGCGTTACTCAACATTCTACAAAATAGTGTGCAGTTCTGTGGGCTATCTAATGAGTATCTGAATGCCGATATCACAAATTTCTTGGAGATATATGACACATTCCGATTTAACAGAATGTTTGATGATGCAGTGAAGTTAAGACTATGTTCATTTATGTTGAAGGATCGAGCTAAAGCGTGGTACATCTCATTAAATTTAGGCCAGAGAACGACTTAGGAGTAACTTGCCTAAGCATTCCTCACCAAGTATTTCCCATTGACAAAGACAAAAAGGATTATCAAAGAGATAACAAATTTTCAACAAAATGATAGGAAGTCTTTCTACGAAGCTTGGAAGAGATTTAAAGAATTTTAGAAAAGTTGTCCTCATCGCAACTTGTCGAGAGAGTTCCTACTTCAGACGTTCTATAATGGACTAAATCCAAGCACCAGAGGAATCATCGACGCGAAGACAGGAGGTTCATTAATGAGGAAGACATTGGAAGCAACTCATGATCTATTAGAGGAGTTAGCAATCAACAACTACATGTGGTCGAGCAAGAGGAGCCGACAGGGACAAAAGGAACAAAAAGATATAATACTTATTGACTCTGTTACTTCCTTGTAGGCTCACATCACGGCTTTTACGAAGTAACAAAACAACATGAAAGGAGCATCATCCTCAATAGCTAAGGCAATACAAGTTCAGTGTGAGTTGTGTGGGTAGAGCAACCATGACTCTACGGAGTGTTTTCTATTGGGAGCCGGTGGTGTTGAACAGGTAAGTTATCTGGGCCAGCCACCGAAAGGTAATAACCCTTACTTTAATACCTATAATATGGGGTGGCGAAACCATCCAAATTGTTCTTGGAGTAATCACAATGTAGGTGGCCAATAAAAATCATAAGGACCACCAATATTTCAATAAGATCGGATTGGAGCATTGGAAAGCAAAATAGACAAGATGATGGAAGTCTTGGGGTCTAAACTGGCAGCTCAAGAGGAGAATCAGAAAAGGATGCATACAAGCCAGAAGGAAAATTAGAAAAGGATGGAAGCAAAATTTGACCAAATTCTAAAGAATCATGCATCTTCCATCCACATCCGTAGGTTCAGGTAGGGCAACTTGCTAACGCATTATCTTCTCGAAATGTAGGTAGCCTATCGAGAAACACTAAAATTAGCCTAAAAGAAAGACTCATGGCCATTACTCAAACAAAGAAAAAGGAAAGTGTGAATAAGGAGCAAAATGGAGCTAAGAGAATAGGACAAATTGTTGTGGAAGTCTTTTCAAGTGAATTAGTAAGCGAGCCGAACAAGGAGCTTCAACTTGGACTTGCACATCAGATTTTTGCTTAGCAGAAGTCATCTTCATGTGGAGCAATGAGGAATTCTAAGGAGGGTGAGTTAGGTGAGATGTCGGATATAACCAATCAATTGTGAACAAAACTCACGATGAAGAAACCGGTGAAAAAAGAGGTCGAAGAACAAATATCATAAGGAAACTCACTGATAGCACTAAAGAAAGAAGACCCAGGGGATTTCTTTATTTTGTGCAGCATTTATAGAGCTCAGATAGACAGGGCATTCATGGATTTGGGAGTTGGCATCAATATGATGCCCTAGTCATTCAATCAGAAGATAGGTTTAGGAGAGTTAGAGCCCACTAAGACATTGGTGAAGAAAGTCGACAGAACGGTGCACTTGCCGAAGGGAATCATTAAGAATGTGCAAATAAAGATCGACATATTCTTCTTTCTGATGGACTTCTACATACTGGATATTAAAGAAGATGAGGAAACTCTTATGGTGCTTAGGCGACCATTTGTGGCTAATACTCGTTCAATTATTGATGCTGATGGGGGCGAATTGATACTGAGAGTAGGCAAGGAGCAGTTAACATTCAAAGTATTGTAGAAAAATTATCGCGCTCCTTCACCCCTAAAAGACATCAGAGAACCTGAACCCTAAGTTGGATGGAAAGATGTTGAGAGCCCTAGGAAAGTATGTAAGAAGAAACGATCGCGCAGGAGAAGGCGTAGGAAGGAAAACAACAAAGATGGTGAAGTCCATACTGGGGTAGCCCTTTTATAAAGTTTGAGATCAATTTTTGCACTGCTGTCATATCAGTAATTTAAGCCACCATAAGCATGGAGAAGAGTCGAGCTACAAATGTTAAAGAAATGCTGCATGGGAGGCAACCCATGGATGTTTATTTTCCTTTGATTGTCTTTGTCTATTTGTTAGTTGAATTTCTTTAATTATAATCATGTTTGAATTGAGTTTAATTGATGTTATTATGGTTTTTGTTAGAATTTCAATTTGTTTTCTTTTCAAAATTCTTGTTGATGATATTAATTTGATATGTTTGTAGGTTGTGGGATCATGGAGAAGTCAAATTGAGCTTGGAAGAAGGTTTCAATTCGTGAGGTCACCTTTTCCCGCGATCGTGGGGATTCATTCCCACGATCATGGGAAATCTCTCCATAAAGTTTCTAGAGAGAAACCCCACACTCGTAGGAATTGTGGTGATTCCCACGAGAGTGGGAAAGCTCTCCAAAAAGTTTCTAGAGAGTAATCCCAAGATCGTGAGAATTGTGGGAATTCCCACGATCGTGGAAAGGCTCTCTAGAAAGTTTTCAGAGAGTAATCCCACAATCATGGGAATTGTAGGAATTCCCACGATTGTGGGAATTCCATCCAGAGGGAAACTTGAAGTTTCCCTCCCCTTTTTTTTCCACCAACTTTCAAACTTTACCTTCTTCTCTCTCTAACCACAAATTTTTCTCCTCCCACTCTCTAAAATCTTCAATTTTTCTCTAGAATCTTGGTATTTTCTTCAACTCTTTCATTATTCTTACAATCCTTTCATCTTTTCATACAATAATCATTCAAAAACACAAGGATTTGGGTAAGATTTTGCTCTCTCTCCCTATCTAAAATTCAAACTTCACTCTTTTTCTCTCATTTTTGCATATTGTCCTTTTATAATGGCACTAAAGACGAGGATGGTTTAGAGACCAACTATCCCAATCGATGAATTATGTTGTGAGATTTTCGGGGAAGGCAAGCGTGATTTAGCGACAATTTACTGCTCTCCCTTCCTGATTTATTCGGAAGAAGAAGGTATGCATTTTTGTGACCTTAGAAATAGACAAATAGTCACTCCTAGGTATTTTGATTTTGAATTTCTAGAGAACGTAGGAGTGAGATGACAACTTCAGCAATTAGCTACAAATATAGGGTGGAGTAGGTTTATTCGGTGCGATGTACCTATTTATTTTACTATAACCTTGGAGTTCTTCATAACAATCTAGCATAACCCAAAAATGGATGTGTTTTGGTCTACCTTTTTTTCTTAAAACCTAAAACCTTAGTTTTTTAATAAGCTACACGTCCCTAACAAGGGTCCATATAGCTGGCCATATTTCACTTGAAATTCTCTAAAAAATCTTTAATGCCAATATGAGACCTACACGAGTCTATATAAGGTACCCTATTCTTCATCTAAAGGGTAACACATGGGTGTGTAGGGCTATGAAGGAGAAAAAAAAGTGACCACTTTTGAGCATAACCTTAATATAATAATGTGTAGGTGTTTTGTTATGAGGTCGTTCTCCAATTCATCCAAAATTGATACAATTTAGTTCAATTCTTCTATAATTTTTCTCTTTTTCCTTGTATAGGCAAGAAATAAGACCTGAAATGGAAAAACTTCTCAAATTAAGTTCCAAATCTTCCAAAGTAATCCAAACACAATCAATATGTCGTGAAAATAGTGCCAAAATTATTATATGACTAGTATACATCAAACTCACACTTAAACAATTGTTTGAACTTATATAAGCCAATTTCATCATTCAATCTCAAATAGAAAACAAATTTAAAATTCTATTAAACCAATCAAACTTAACCATAAGGATTCTATATTACTCATTCAATCATAGTGGTCGTCAAAATGCTATGTAACTAACTACTTACATTAATTCACATGTTGAATAAATTCTCTTTATGATCCTTCAAAGTTCAATCCAAATCATAAGATTCAATTCCATATGCAAAATGAACATACATAAGATTATATACTTCATCTTTCAAACACCTTCATACCTTTTTATTAGTAAGACATAAATTTAAACAAAAATACAACATTAAAAGCTTGTTTGAAAGGTCACCTAGAATTTTTATGTGAGAGTAAACACCTTGTCATGAATATCCTTAGTTACTCAACTAGTTCACTATTCCAAATAGCTACTATGAACACTTTAGGGTAATAAAAATGCTCAAAAGAAGAGACAATTGCTTGATGCAAGCACGTTCTACACAAAGAATATCATAATAATCATTGAGTATTCATTCTCTAAATTTGCAAAACAAATTGACCTCACTTATTTGATAAAAATCATAACTAGTCACTGAATCAACAGCAATGACTCCCTTTTGATCTAGAGAGGCTAATTGTTGTCTGCTTCTATTCAACGTCCAAAGATAGCTATTATTTGACATCTCCTTTTGAAAATTCTCTTCTTCCTTAACTTTTTTTGCATTAGGGATCCTCCAGAAGCTGCATCTATGGTGTCTTTGTAGGTAGATTAAATCCATTGTAGAAAGTTTGCAATAAGAATTCCTTTAGGTTATGGTGAGGATATCTCCTTTACAAATCTTTATACTACTCCCACACTTTATATAATGACTCCCTATCTTTTTTTTGGAAATTGGTAATCTCCTTTATCAATCTTGTTGTCTTCGTCAAAGGGAAGTACCTGCTTAGGAACACATGCATTAATTGCTCCCATATCGTGACATTGGTTGGGTTGAGAATATGATACCATGCCTTAGCTTCGTCCCTAAGTATGAAGGGAAAGAGCCTCATCCTAATAACATGTTCCGACATACCATTATATCAAAAGGTGTCACATATTTCTAGAAAGTTTACTAGATGAGTGTTAGGATTTTCATTTGCTAACCCATAGAATTGCACATTGGTCTGTAACATATTCAACTCAAGGTTTTGATCTCAAATGACATTGCTTAAACCAATGGTCAATTGATGCCTTGTTGCACAACATTGAACTTTGGACTCATTAAGTCAATAAGGGTCCTCTACTAATCTCCATTATTGAATTCTTCCGTTATTGTTCTTTCTTTCTCTTCTTGATGTCTCACTTTATAGATTTCTCTTTCTTGCCTTATGATGTCAAGAGTTGGAGTTTCTTCGATCTTGCTTAAACTTTGAGTAATTCTTGTGTTCATACAATGACAAGGACATAATAATGGCAAAAATTCCTCAAATCAAAGTAATTCAAATCTTGTTAATGCTAAAATCCCTGGAAAAAGTGCCAAAAACTTATTGAGCAAGTTCTACTTATAATAAAACTCTCAATATCTATAAGTATACGGATCACACTTGTTAATGATCTTTGAGTTGAAATACTTGTTAACTTTGGCTAAGCATATGGAGAATAGTCTGTTCATGGAGTATTATGAGTTTCAAGTTCTCAGGTTGTGATTATTGAAACAATCATTGATATTTTCGACTATTACTTAGGAAAAACATTGTTTTCATTGTTTGCTCATGTATAGTCTAGTATTCTTTATTTTTCTTGGGGACAAGCATAGTTTAAGTGTGGGGAAATTTTTGTGACTAATTTTTATGGACTTTGCAAGCTTTGATCTTTTGATTGTGGTTACGAATTCTGGTGTTTTTAATCCAAATTTGAATGAATTAAGTGAAAATGGTCATGAATTTTGCATGAAAGAAAAGGTAGTGACTAAGGTGTCACCACCGTGACAAGAGCTCCCACGCGGGTGACAAACATTGTCACCCCTATGTATATTCTTTTGACATATAATTAGTATTATATGTCACGCAGGCAAGTTGTTAGACGGTGGACGAAAACAACCTTAAACCTAAACTCAACCTATAAATAGAAAGGATGGATACTAAAAGAACGTTGGAGGCTAAAAAGGAGAAAAAACAAAAAGGTGGAAGCGGAGAAAAAAAGAGAGAGAGCAAGAGAACAAAGGCAGAGAAAAGAAGAAAAACATAAAAGAAAGTAGTCGCATGAGGAATAAAAAAGACACAGAAGGAGAGAACCGACGCTAAAAAGTTAAGCTGGGTAGGAGATCCACCGCCAACTTCCTTATCCGAGAGTTCAATTGTATTTATTCATTCTTATTTCATCTCTACTACAGTTATTGAACTCCTTTATCTTTTGTCTGTTGAACCTATTTTCCTTTGTAAAGTTTGATAGTTTATTTCGGGTTACTCACTCTATTTATTGCCTAAATACTTCTCTGTTACTATTAACTATGAGATTGAAGTATACAAAGATGATGAATTAAATTTATTCCATGATGGGCTAATTTCTTATTCTTGAGAATTAATGTAGTTGATTTAGTTGTTATACATAATGAAGGGACTGTTTTGTTGTCTTCTTATTTACTATAATTTCTAAGCTTATTAGATATAATAGTGTGGCCAACCTTTGCATCATTTTGGTATTAAATGAAGGATTAATAGAAGAAGTTTAATATTAGAACGAGAAACTATAGACGCATTACATAATTGATTTGGATGACAAACTTGTCGAATAAGAAAGTTAGATTTAGTTTATTATTTGAATTGATTTTAGAACCCAGTTGGTACTTTTAGTAAGACAATTATTCAATTAATTCCCCTTAGTTATGCATAGGAGATTAAATTAGCGAAGTTAATTCCTTAAAAGTTTTTCACACCAATTGATTAAATCATTTTTACTCCCAATTAAATCATTTTAATTTTTAGTCTAATTGCATAATTTTCTTTAAAGCCTTTACTAAATAAATCAAGATAGACTGTTTAGGATTGCATTTGTTTTTATTTTTAGTCAAATTTAATTTGAGTGAACTAATTTCACCTCCTTGAGAAGACAACCCTGGGTATTTAACTACAATTACCTTATATTCTTGCAAGTAAGATAACCTAGGATTTTAGAACTTATTTTGGAACAACATGTCTCGCTTTATAGATTTCTCTTCCTTGCCTTATGATGTCATGAGTTGAAGTCTCTTCAATCAATCTTGCTTGAACTCTGAGTAATTCTTCTATTCATGCAATGATAAGGACACAAGAATGGCAAAAATTCTTAAAATCTAAGTAATTCAAATCTTTTTAATGCTAAAATCCCTACAAGTATATGGATTGTATCTTGTAGTATAAGATGTTATCTTTCCCACAAGGATTATACAAGAGCTAAGAATTTGAACCTATTTTTTCTAAGGTATTCCAAAACTGATTTGAATTAAATTTAAATTAAAAAAAGAATAATAACCCAAACAAATAAACAATTAAACAGTGAAGTGAGTTGCGAATTAAATTAAGGTTTGATTCAAATTTAATACTTAGGAACTATTCTTTCCTTATTTTATTTCCTTTAATCTTATTGATTCAATTTTTGTGTTTATTCCTAGATTTCCTAAAGTATTGAAAACTCTCTCTCAAGATCTAATCAATTAGCCCGAATTGAATTCAAAATTCACATATTTACAATCTCTCGATTCACAAAATTATTACTAACATCTTCAATTAGATCTGAAGCAATCTAATAGATAATTAATTTCACTAACAAGATTTCTCTTTGTTTGATCATTAATTTGATAATTATGGGTCTTGATAGGTGCTTAATGGATTATGAAATTATTCCATAACACTTGGCGATTATTGACATGAAATTGCTTAAGATACTCATTTTGACTCCTATGTGATTTTAGGCACAATTCGGAAGTAAAGAAGTTGAGTTAAAAGCACAATATTTGGGACATTTTTTGAAGATTAATTTTTACTTATCTTTATGGAGTAAGAAGAAGAAAATTATAAGACAAAAAGAAAACAAGAAAAATATAAACAAAAATTAATCAAAGTTGTTATTATGCATGGATCATGCAAGCCATGCAACATGTTTTATTGAATGAAATGAAGGCAAGAGGTTGCTAGAAGAAAGGAGCAAAATGGTATTGCAAGATGAAGAAAATGCAGTGCAGGAGGACAAGTTAGGAGATAAAATGTAGCGCAGAATTAAGGAGTAACTAGAAGCAAAACGACCCAATATGAAGCAAGAAATGATGTCTGCATTTCAACACGACGTCTTGCGTAAACGCAGACAAGGAATGCATTTCAAGAGAAGACATTAGGGAGGGTTTAAAGTGAGGCATGAACAGTATGCGTGACCCAACAATTAATTTGTCAAATCAGTGAATAATAGAGAGAAGCTAGCGTGAGGAGAACAGTGGTGGCAGAAAAGAGTTGAAAGGTCTTTGGTTGAGACAATATTCAATGGGGGCTGAAGCATTTTCTTTAGAGAGACCCATAAAAGGCTAAGTTTTTGACATTAGTTCAAAGGTGCAATCGACATCGACAACCCAGGTTAAGTTTATTTCATATTTTTGTTCTTTCTTTCTCTCCTATTGAATTGATTGTGTTGTCCTAGGCATATGGATTTGGATTATGTATGGATAATCAGATTTTTGTTATTGTTCGATTATTTGTGAATGAACTCATTGGTTATTGTGAAAGGATGATTTTAATACATTCATTGAATCGTTTATTTGCAAAACCATTGCTAGAATTTCGATATAATCTGTAATTGTTATGTTGAAATTTATGTGTAGCGATAAATGATTCGTAATCATTAGGGATAACATGACCTAGGTTAAATGACGCATCTTATGTGGTTGTTGCCTTGATGAATCAATTTTCCTAATTCATAATGCTACTGTTTAATTAAATTTAAAGATCATATCCTAGGTTATTTGATAGTTAGGTTTAATTAATGATTGTATCTTGATTCAACAAAACCTAAAGGAAAACTCGAGTTAATTATTAACCCATGATTAATAGTTGCTAGGAGAGGTTGGAGAACAACAAATCAATAAAATATGCTTAATTAAGGTGTAGGCCGAGATTAAACCAAAGAAATAGGTCCCTATCGAATTCTCTACTTTTATCATTTTTCACATGTTCTTTTATCATTTTGCACATGTTTTCTTTGATTTGTTTTTATTAGTCTAGTTTCATTTTATTTTCTTGTTTGAAAAATCCAAACCTCCCCAAACCCAAACACTGATTAATTTCATTTCATAACCTTTGCACACACTTTTTGAAGGATCAGGTGTGCATTAGGTTATATTTTTTTAGGTAATTGGCCTATGTTTTTTTGCATAATTATTGATTATTGTTGTAGTTTAGGATTCATTTTATATATTTTTGTTTAGTTTGATTTCCATTGTTCTTCTTTTATGTTTGATGTTACTTTAGGGTAAGAATTGACTATTTTGTGTAGGAAGGAAGATGGAGCAACTTGGAGATTGAGCTAGAAATCAAGAGGAA
>JANQAP020624510.1:0-29979 GCA_026874005.2 Erythroxylum coriaceum | reverse complement strand
TAATATGATAATATCTAACTTCTATACTGATTGTGTTTTAGGTTCTAAATCTATCGATCATTTCACTGCATCCTCTTTAAATTTAGAGATAGCAAAAAAGCTGTTGGAAGAGGGTGTGACAAACCCTACTATAGTTGAGGGAAAAACTATTACTATTTCAATTGGTGCGTTCGAACGTGCAAGGGCCCTTATGAGGAATCCAGACATTGGGGACTCATTTACCTTTACCAACTCTCATGTCATTTGGAATCCAAATAAATAATTATATCCCTATCAATTAGCGAGTCAATCAACTGAACTCAGCTTTAACGTTTATTTCTCGTTGTATCAGTAATAATTTGTCAAACAACATATGTATTATTTATGGGTCAAGTTGTGTACTATTGAATATTCACTGTTATTATTCTAGTTTTATAAGTGCATGAATTGGATAACTTCTAATTTAAAGTTTGTACTACTCCATATATCAATTTATTATATTGATAAAATAATTTAAATTTTTATTAACTAATTTTTTCAATGTTAATTAATACTTATGATTAATTAATTTTAGGTCCATAAGCTATATGTTGTCAGTTTTTTTAAAAATATGTTGATAAAATTATTTAAAAATTTTATAACTAATGTTTTCAACGTTTGTAAATACTAATGATTAATTAATAGTACTGTTTAACACTTAAAATTATGTTGTGAGTTTTTTTTCAATAATATATTATAAACATTCAAAACAAATCTCCAATAAAATATATCTTAACTATGATAGATTATAAAAATGTTAGTTTAATAATTTTGGAAAATGTTAATTATTTGGTGACGATTTATAGAAATCGTCACCAAATGTACACATTCAGCGACGTTTCTAGAATTCGTCATTGAATGTGGAGCATTTGGCGACGATTTCCAACAATCGTCATTGATAGCTTCACATTTAGTGACGATAACAAAAAATCGTGGCTGAATGTATATACTTTTGCGATCAAATAGAACTTTCGTCTAAGATAATTATTATTGTCGAGCCGAGGATCAGTGGGTTGGCGGCTGACCAAGTACAGATGATGTTCTAAGGTTACTCGGAAGAAAAGGTAGAGGCCCAGGGTTTTTTGGGTGGTATTTAGGTTTGACGGAAGCATCGCGAGGTGACATTGCATTCGTTCTCCAAGTCTGGGTAGGCTATTTTGTTCAAAGCTAAATGGGGCAGGTCAAGGTCGGCTAGGGTGGCTGGCATCTATGGCAGCCCAACTGAGCAATCATGTAGAGAGCTTTGGTAGGATTTGAGGGGTATAGCCCGTGGAATGGCTGATCATTGGATTGTCTTAAGGGATTTTAGTGAGGTTGTGTCCATTTCTAAGAAATCAGGAGGTGCACCACTAGATCCCATGAGATGCCTTAGATTTCAATCGGTCCTAGATGATTGTAATTTGGTGGATTTGGGATGTGATGATCTGAAATTTACTTGTCGAGGGCCGAAGTGCGGTGCGTATGATCGTGTATATAAAAGATTGGATAGAGCTGTTGGTAATGTGCATTGGATGAGAGAGTTTCCTGACACTAGAGTTAAGGTGTTAAGCCGAATCAAATCGGATCACCACCTGATTTTGGTTAATAAGATGGAATGTATTGTGCTAAATCGAGGCAAGAGACCATTTCAGTTTCAAGCCCCTTGGTAGCGACATCCGAGCTTTCCCGAGTTTCTTGCGGAAAAATGGATAAGGGAAACTTCTCTCCCAGTGAGCTTGGAGACTCTTCAACAGCCTCTTATCAGGTGGAACAAGGAGGCATTTGGTTACATTCATGGTCGTAAAAGAAGACTGCAGGCATGTTTGTTTGGCATTTAGAAGGTCTTATCGATGGACCCAGCCAACTACTTCTTAAAAGACTTAGAAGCTAAGTTAAGATAGGAGCTTGAGGAGGTACTGTACTAAGAGGAACTTCTTTGAAGTCAAAAAGCTCAGTGTGAATGGATGCATTCGGGCAATCAAAATACAAGCTTTTTCACTCCCAAGCAATTATCAAAAGATGGGCTATTCGAATCTCTTCCCTTCGGTTGGCGGATGAGAGTTGGTATCATGATGAAACTAAGATACGAGAATTTGTGGTGCATTAATTTCGCGATTTCTATAGTAAAAAATTAACGGGAGTGAGGGAGACACTTCCACATCAGTTTCCTGATGTTTCGACCATTAGTTTAGCGGACTTGAACAGGGAGTTTACGAGGGCATAAGTGTTGAAGGCTATACAGAAAATGAGCCCATTGAAGGCACCGGCTAGTGATGGATTTCACGTCGTGTTTTACCAAGACAATTGTCACTTAGTAAGAGGCAGGTGATGCACTTTATAGCTGATATATTTGAAGGGAAGGCTTCGACTAGGAGGTTAAACAACACCCTCATTATGCTTATACCGAAGGTTAAGAAATCGAAAGTTATTCACAAATTCAGGCCGATTAGCTTATGTAATGTATTGTACAAGCTAGTTACTAAAGTTTTAGTGAACAGGTTCAAATCCTTGATGCCAGACTGGGTGGCTCCTAACAAGGCGAGTTTTGTGCCAAGTCGACATATTCAAGACAACATTATCATTGCCCAAGAACTCGTCCACACTATAAGAAATTTGAGGTGGAGGAAGGGTTTTATGACTATTGAAGTTGATCTTGAGGAGGCATATGATAGTCTTGACTGAGCATTCATTGAGGATACACTCCATGCCCTGAGTATTCCCGAAAAAATGAAAGTTGCCATTATGGATTGTTTAATGACACCGAGGGTCCAAGTACTTTGGAATGGAGAAATCACAGACCAGTTTGATATGGGGAGAGGTATAAGGCAGGCATGCTTGCTTTCTCCTTATATTTTTGTTCTTTGCGTAGAGAGGCTTGGACACTTGATAACGTCGAGAGTTCAAAGTGGTGCATGGAGACCAATTAGGATTGGTTCAAGAGGACCGATAATGCATCTCATGTTCACTGATGATCTCCTTTTTTTTTACAGAGGCAACAGTAGAACAAATGCACATAGTCAAGAACACTTTGGACCTTTTTTACCGAGCTTCGGGAAACCAGGTCAATGTAACAAAAACAAAAATATTTTTCTCGACGAATGTGAAGGAAAATGAAAAGAGATCCATTGCTCTGGTATGCTCTTATGCAGTTATTACAGACCTAGGAAGATACCTTGGTGTTCCGATATTGCATGGTCGTGTAATGAAGAGAACATATTGCTCGATTGTGGAGAAAGTAAACAAAAGATTGTCAGGGTGGGCAGCCTCCACATTGTCACTAGTTGGGAGGGTAACATTGGCCAATTTAGTGGTCACTTCTGTCCCTATGTCTACAATGCAGTCTACTCGATTACCAGTCGGGGTGTTGGATAAAGTTGAAAAAACTTGTCGGGAGTTTATTTGGCGAAGCAAGCAAGGCCAGAAGAAAGTTCATCTTGTTAGCTGGGATCGAGTAGTCCAACCACTTAAATGAGGCAGACTCAGCTTGAAATGAATGCAATTGATGAATGATGCATTTCTTGCCAAGGTATATTGGGGGTAATTACGGAACCGAGTGCTTCACAGTCATAAGTGGTTCGCTGTAAGTACGATGTGCCACATTCGGTCGTTCCTTAGTTCCAGCAACGTACTCCTTCTTGGCTATGGAGAAGCTTATGTGGCATTTGGCCAAAATTTTAGAGAGGATTGAGGTGGTCTGTGGGTTTGGGCAGCTAGATTAACTTTTGGACGGATAGATAGGCTGGCCTAGTAGGACCATTGGTAGCCCATGTGCAGGGGGATTTGCCAACTAGAGTCTTGGAGGACAAAATCGAGGTGTATAGAGGTGAGGGGAAGTGGTGATGGGATTTATTTTTTAACTTTCTTCCAAATTCTATCTTATTGCAGGTGGCCTCCATCCCGAGCCTAAGTATCGAGAGGGGAGTAGACAGGCCCGTATGGAGCCTGTCTACCAGTGGTTCACTGATTATAAGGTCTACCTGTGAGCTGCTAATTGGAGCTTCTCATTCTAAAGCGAAGACATTATGGAAGCTCATTTGACGGTAGAAGGGACCTCAAAGAATCAGAAGCTTTTTATGGCTAGTGGGGCACGGTAAGCTGCTCACCGGTGTGGAACGTGCAACTCGAGGTCTCTCAGGTGCCCCTACTTGCTCCATTTGCTAGACTACCGAGGAGTCTCTTCTCCATGTGCTTCGGGATTGCGCGGTAGCCAGAGAAATGTGGTTCCAGTTTATGCTAAGATATGAATGCTCTGTGTTTATAGCACTTGACAGGGAGAGTTGACTCATATGCAATCTAGCCTCGCCCGTAAATCCTTAAGTAATTATTCCATGGCTTACTATATTCATTATCGGGTGCTGACTATTATAGAAGTGGCACAACTGTTCCCTGTTTGAGGAGGAGTTTATCCGACCTCCCAACACTACGATGGTGATATGGCTCACAACTCTCAACTTTTCCAAGGCTGCAGTTGTTGAAGATGATGGGAGTGCAAAGTCGTGTATGAAATCATGGAAACAAGGAAGCTAGATGTGCACAGAAGATGGATGGGTAAAACTAAATACGAATGGTGCATCTAAAGGGAACCCTGGACTTGCGGGCATAGGAAGCCTTGTGCGGGATCATGCTGGTAGGTGGCTGCATAGGTTCGCTCACAACTTGGGTTCTTCTACATCGACTGCAGCAAAGCTTTGGGCGATCAAAAGTTGGTTGCACATTGTTTGGATTCATGGATTCTGCAAGATACTTCTCGAGGTGGACAACTTTGAGATTGCGAACGGCTTATAGAAGGATAAGGCGATATCAGGTCTTAACGAGGCCCTTCATAGAGATATACGATCCCTCTGACGAAAGGAATGGGTAATGCAGATACGTCATATTTATAGGGAGGTGAACCAATGTGCTGACTGGCTGGCTAACCATGCCCTTTCTTTTCTTACTGGTACCCATGTGTTATCCTCATGCTCGTTAGGGCTAAGGATGTTGCTCTTTGAGGATGTAATAGGGCCACCATGCCCCGACTTGGCGCACTGTAAACTTTTTATTTCAGTTGTTTTTAAGGCATTAGGTCGATGCCCCCTTATTCACCAAAAAAAACTTTGTAGAAAAGGAGTAGTCCAAAATGCATCAGCTAAAAAAAAGGGACAAAGCACAAGGACTCCGAACATTTTGAAGGCTAAGACGTTTTTAACATACGTAAGAGTTTATTTTGTGGGAGCGATGTCTTTTGTTTTAGCAGTATGTAGGTGGATGGAGAGGCAATATGGGGGCAACTTTCCAAAGAAAAAAAGGCAGCAGTGGAGTTAAATTTGGAGACATCTACGTTGGGTTGCACCTTTTTTTGTCAAGGGGGAGAAAGTAAGCATAGTGTTTTGGAGAGTTTTTCACCAAAGAGCTCTCTAATGTTTTTCTTCCTCTAAACTTCTTCAGTAAGATAATTTACTTGTCAATAATATTCATGTGCTCTTTTTTTTGTTATGGCTTGTAACTAAATTATTATTTTTAGTTAAAGAAGTATTGAAGCCTTAATTTCATGGAATTGTGAGATCTAATTGTTTATATCTATCATATAATCATGAGTATTTATTTATTCTTTATATTTATTGTCTATGATTATTTTAGGATTTATTAAATAAAAGGCCTATATTTGATAATCATAGAATAGTTGACAGCTAATTAGAACTGCACATCTGTAATTGTGTGTTTGGATTAATAAAATGGAAATCAACATAGTTTTATCTCCTCGCAAATGGTTTAATCTATGTCATAGGAATGAATAATCTAATCTAAATGAACTCGGTTATATGTTTTTTAGTTAGAACTAGGTCTCTCTAGATCTTAATGTTGTCGGAACATTAAATCGTGCTGGGCAATTTCCAGGGGTGTCTTTCGATTAGAGAAGTAATTAATAGGCATCCTTTAAATACCAAAAAATTAAGGAGAGATTGTTTATTTAGAGCATTCACAAATAACTATAACCAGTTTATTTATGAATATATGATTTGATTTTTTTCATCGATGATCAAGTAACGAAATTAAAGTGGAAATACATCCTTTGACTAGAAGCTTTCTCCCTTATTGAGTTTCTTAAATTTATTTACATCTTTTTTCCTTGAATTGAATTATTGTTAAGTTTTTTCATCAGTTAAAAACCCCTAATTTTATTGTTTAGTTTTGTAAAAGAGATAAATCCACCATTCCCTGTAGAGACGATCCCTACTCACTTTATACTCGTATATAGTGAATTAAGGTGGTTTTTTTATTGGTTTGACACCCACCAATTGTCCAAAGACAACTTTTACTAGTCATTTCCTCCAACAACTCTTCTGCTTCATCCACCGTCATCCTTATCAAAGATCCTCCTGATGTTGCATCAACGGTGCCTAGGGTAGGTAGGTTCACTCCATTATAGAAAGTTGCAAAAGGAACTCCTTAGGTAGGTTATAGTGAGGGTAACTCCTTTGCAAATCTTTGTACCTTTCCTAAGTCTCATAAACTGACTCCCCTATCACTTTATTGAAAGTTTGTGATTTTGTTAATTATCTTTGTAGTTTTCGTAAGGGGTAAGTACTTATCTAATAATGCTCACACTAATTGTTCCCAAGTTATAACATTCACGGGACTTAATGAGTGATACTATGCATTAGGTCTATCCCATAGTGTGAAAGGAAAGAGCCTCATCTTAACAGCATCTTCCGACATCCTATGATATCGAAAAGTATCGCATATTTCTAAGAAATTGACTATATGAGTGTTAGGATCCTTACTATTCAACCCGTAAAATTGAACATTAGTTTACAGTTTGTTTAATAAAGTTGATTTTATTTCAAACGAAGCTATTTGAACAAGTTGTCTAGTGAAACCTTGATTGATCTCATTGATTCTTGGTCTTATGAAATCCATGAGGGTCCGTGGTTGGTTCCCTCAGTTTCCACCTTGTTGAAACTCTTGATGAAATTCCTTAACCATAGTTGCTTTGGTATTCTTTTCTTCTTCACGTCTAGCTCTTGGGATCACTCGTTCTAACTGGGCAATGTCAAGCTCTAGTGTTTTAGCAATCTGACTCGAATTTCTACTAACTTTTGTGTTCATGCAAATGCACCGACACAAAAGTGGTGAAAACTCTTTAGACTAAGAAATTTAAACTAATCCTACTAACTCCAAAGCAACGGTGCCAAAAACTTGATCGAGCAGGCAAGCTTTACAATTTCTTATCCCTCAATATATTGCAAATGCATTGGTTGTGAGTTTAGTATATGATGTGTCAATCCTATGAGGAGTTAGTGAACTAATCAAATTCTAGGTTTTCTAAAGCCTAAATGATAATTAAAATGAAAAGAAAAACTAAATAGAAAAGTAAATAAGTGAATATGGATTGATTGAAAATGAAATTGTAAAATTAACACAAAGAAAACAAAATTGAGCATCAACAATGAACAATCAAAAATCACACAAGGAAGATTAGCCGATTATGAGAAGGAGGATTTATCCTTTCATCAAATGCTAACATGATTACTTTTGAGTTAATATGGTATCGGTCCTAAACTTTCGAAGGGTGGATTACTCTCTCTCTCGAGTTATAATCATTAAACCCTAAATCATAAACCTTAATTGAATTATAGAATTCCAATCTCTCAATTAAAAACAAACCCACACATCTAATTAGATCTTAAGCTCTCTAATAGACTATTGGGTACTCACACAATATCTCTCTTCATATAAATTACCGATTTGATTATTTGCATGATTTATTAGATTGTTTAACTCTCATTACCCAATCTAATAATTTTGCTATCGGTTCACTCTCTCAATTTGTTACCGAAACATAAAAATACAATAAATAATCATAATACCCAATGGATTAACATCAAAAGAAATCACATTAACATTGATTCAAGAACAAATCCCTAAAGGACTTTAGAACATCATCATCAAACCCAAATCCATCACTATCAATCCATCTCATACATTCAAAAGAAAGAATAACAAAGATGAAATGAAAGTGTCATTTGGAAGGGGTGGGATGGACTAGGAAGATAGCACTAACAACAACCCTTCTTCTTCTCTCTTCCTCTTTCCTCTTCTCCCCTCTTCTTCTCCTTCCTTGGATCTTTCTCAATGTAGCGAAATGGAGGCTCCCTTCTAGGGTTTCTTCACATCTCTTTTATAGTCTTTTCTGTTTAGAGTAAAAACTAGGTTTTACCTAGGCCCAAAATTTAGAAATATCCCTCGAAAAGTTGTGTTTAGAAGCCAGTCTGCAGTTGCTGTCACGCAGGCCATGATCGTGGCAAACTAATTTAGTCTCTGTCACAATCTTGGCCCCTAAAAAAGATTCTATCGCTATCGTGGCCTATGGTCTTCCTCTGGGCTTCCTCCGAATCTCCTCTATTCTTCAATATTTGATCTCAAACACTAACAAATACATCAAGGTACCTTAAATACACAAAATTAAAGCTCAATAGTATGTTATAACCCACATAACACTCAAAACATAAATATCTAATCAACTAAAACAATTCTAAACCTAAACATAAATGAATCAATTAATTAACCACTAAAAATATACTAAAATGCTTCCTAAAACATCATGCAACCTATTACTATCAACTTTAACAGTTGACCTCACCACACTAGTTTCAACACCCTCAAACTGAGGATTACATAATCTCGAAACAGATGAGGTGCTTGCTCTTCTTAGTTGCTACCCCTATTAGCATTATTTTTTTTATTAACTATTTAGACAACATCAAGTGCTTTCAATCTTAGGATCATAAAGTAATTCACTTGAAAAATTACTTCTAGTCATACATTAATGGCAAGAACTAGATATGAACCAAATTATAAATAAAAATATTTAAATTAAAAATAAAATAGAAAAATTGCAATAACGAAGAAAATATAGTTAAACAACATAATTAATTACAAAAGTCCCTAGCAATAGTGCCAAAAACTTGATCGAGAAAATTTGACCCTAACTCTACTACCTGCAAGTATACAGGATCAATACTGTAGTGGTGGTGAGAAAGGATGTCGTGCAGACGAGGACTAGGAACAAATCAAAAGATGTTCGCTTAACCTAAATTCTCAACTAACGCAATTAGAAAAATTGTGAAAGAATGATTGTGATTTAACAAATGAGAACAAACTAAACTAATGCAATAACTGAAATGGAGTAGAGAAAGATTCGATTATGGGTGAGTTAGGAATTTAATTATTCTTTACACTTTAGTTGTGAGTTGAATGATGGTTGGATCTCTTAAATGTATCCTTAAGCCTCCTTCAAGGTCAGAAGGGTATCTTTAAAATCTAGAACAAGCTTATATTCCTATGGTTTACCCCAATTCTAACTTTAATCCTAGGTATCTCATATGGCCACCCAATGCTTCGCAGGTATATTCCTATCCCTTAAAGAAACCTAAAGTCTCCCTTAAGTCATGGTTTATTTCTCCAAGAGCTAAATCAATTACCTTATTCCTAGGCATAATTAATTCTCAAACACAATATTATTATGGAGCTCAAAATAATTGTAAGGAATTTTTAAACCAAGAGAAATAATCATTCATCAACATCAGTAATATTCAAGAGAATAATAAAACAACATCCATGTACCCAAACGATTGAATCCCTATAAAGGGTCTGGCCACTCATGACAAAATATACACTAACAATAGAGAATTCCAAAGAAAACATGGCTAAAGATAAAGTGTAGGGAAGAAAAATTCTAAGAGAAGTGATTCCGCCACCACATGATCTCAAGGTTGATTCTGCGCTATTTATAGTTCTTGTGTTATTATTGTATTTTCCTTCCCCCAGAAAAAAACCCTTTTCTTTGAACCCTTATAACTTTGATATATATAGTTCTAGGTATTTAGGGCTAAACTGGATTGAAGAAATTGTGAAAGTCGCATGCATATTAGTCCTCGCCACGACGTGACTGTAGATAACTTCCTCTGTCGCACAAAAAGCCCCCGTAATGCTGTCGCACCGCGTGACTCTTTGACACCAAATCTATTTTCTTATTTCATTGTCACCTTGTGGTATGACTTATTGTCACGCTGTAGCATAACGGCAACTTCAAGTCCTATTTTTCTAACGTCTCCAAGCTACGACAAGTCTTTGACACCAAATCTATTTTCTTATTTCATTGTCACCTTGTGGTATGACTTATTGTCACGCTGTAGCATAACGGCAACTTCAAGTCTAACGTCTCCAAGCTACGACTTGACATCTTGTCGTTCAGTGGCATGACTGTTTAGGCACTTTTGCATCATCTTTTACCTACTTTTTGCACTTTTGGCCATTTTTCATCAACTAGTGCTTCAATTAACTCCAAAATCTACATAATTTGCGCTTCTTACAACAAGAATCTACAATTATGAATTCATCACAATAAGTTAAAAGAATAAACCAAAATAGGACAATTGGCAACAAAATTAATCTAAGAATGAGGGTCAAAACATAGCATTTTCTGACTTATCATCTGGCAATTATCCTAACTCACTGGACAATTTTGTTGATTGAATCTTGTCTAAAGGACGACCTTGCAAAGTATCAATATGTACTGACAACTCGTTATTTATTGCAACATTCATTCGTTGAAACTCACAAACTCTATTTATACCTCTACCTCTTTTCTGATGTTGACATTGGAACCTAACAACAAATGAATAATGATAAGAAAATACACATTAAACATGTATATATATATATTTGAGCATAAGTTTATTTGTAGGTGTTAAAGATTAACAAACCTACGGATCCCTCTATACTAGTTGAGGCAGAATGATGTTGTTACTGACTTGATTTATTGGTGGATGAGGTCGATTGTTGTTGACGGCTAAGAACTCATTGATTTGGTTGTTGTTAGGTTGGAACAATTTCGATGCCTTCCACCTTCTTCCCTTTGTTTTTACCAAGTGCCATTATATTGGATATCTATAAGATAACTCAATTTGTAATCATAACATCACCAAGGTATGTGGCATTGTTAGACCACATGAATCGAGAAAGGCTCTTCTCACTGTGACTCTTAGGCTTATGTAATATTTCACCAATAAGTCTCAACAGAGTTGCATCATAGTTTTCTATCCTATATATCATCCAAGTGGTTTATAAAATAGATCATCCTTAATTATAGGTGGATTTCTTATGTTTTATGTCTGAAATTATGAATTATAGTTTTCAATTTGCTACCATAACATCACCAAGGTTCGTGGCATTGTTAGACCACATGAATCGAGAAAACTCTTTTCATTGTGACTCTTAGTCTCTTGAAATATTTCACCGATAAGCCCTAAAGGAGCTACATCATGAGTTTTCAGTCTATATATCATCCAAGTGGTTTATAAAACAAATAATCCATAATTATAGGTGGATTTCTTATGTTTTATATTTGACATTATGAATTATAGTTTTCAATCTCTCTCTATAACATCACTAAGGTACGTGGCGTTCTGACTCCAACGTTCGAGGAATATTTCACCGATAAGCCTCAACAAAGTTGCATCATGGATTTCTAACCTATATACTATCTAAGTGGTTTATAAAACATATCATTCATAAGAGATCAAACTCATTCCACATCTAGTAAATACTTAAATAATTCATACATCTAGTCATCAATGATTCTAACAATATTCCAAACAACAACCCACAAAACTGAGACCCTCATTGCATTTACACAAAACCTAAACAAAAACACTCAGACTATTAAAACAAAAATTGGATGACTTACCTGGACAGAAGGGCAATTGAAGACGACAAACAATGAACAATAAAGTTGGACAATTATTAATGCTCTTCAACGCAAAATAGGACTTTGGAAAATGATGATTAACACGAAAACAAGGAATAGGGACTTCATTTTCTTATTTAATACAATGCACTTTTTCAATATCAATATGAACATACACTAACATTATTTGAACTTATAAGAATTGGGCAAATACTAACGTTACTATATTTGTTAATATGGAATGTACATTATTAGAACTCGCATATGCATATTCTTACCTTTTCCTTTTAAACTAATTCAATTCATTGAGTTTTCAATTGCCAACGAATAAAAGAGCAAGGAGAATTTATGGGATCAAAAAGTCAATATAAAAGGAAGTAAATAAAAACATTAGGTCCTTATCTTTTTAACATTACATTTCTAACATATAAGTCTATTGCCATAATAAAATGCTTTGAATCAGATTAACATGTAAGTCCGCCACTATTTCCCCACATTTTCCTTTCAATTAATAGTTGTACCAAAAAACAACTAATTAACATAAACTTATCACAAGCATAATATACATAATATGCATGCAATTTAACTATGATCCATATATTAAATTTCAAACATTATGCTCAATTCATCCACTTTGTGGTTGAGGTACTGAACAACTTTAATCTCATCTTTGCATCATCTTTTTATATGTTACAAATTTAACATTTCAGAGGGCTAACTTTTAGAGAGTTGTATAATTTTCTCTAAGAGACATTTCATCTAACAATTGGTAGGTTTTCCTCAAACAACCATGGAAGGTGCAAAAAAAATGTCAACCCATACATAACCAAAATAAAAATATAACTCACCTTCTTCCAAACACAAACAACAACCCATACACCCAAAACATAGCAAATAAACCTATAAAATGATAACGTAGCATATAAATAGAACATTAAAAGGAGGCTTTTTCCAAACATACTACGTTTCTAGTACCTAATAGACAACTTACTTGGAAAGATGACCATATATGACACAAGACAACCATTTGGAAACAAAAAGGCAGTAGAACAATGAAGGAAAAGAACGAAGATGAAGATGAATACAGCTTCGTCTTCGTGTTAATAATAAATTGAAAAATGACGTCGTTTGTTATGAAACAAATGAAATCATTGTTAGGGATGTCAATGCCCCTAGTTCGGCTTGCCCCGACCAACAGACTGGGTGGGTTGTCACCCAACAGGCTGGGCCAGCTCGTCCTAACCTTATATTTTTTAAACTAATTAAAGAACGATGCTGTTTTTTTACAAAACGACATCATTTTTGGCATTTCGATCCCACCCTCGACCTGACCTCATTAGTTGTCCAGATGAACTGGAATGTTTGAGAGCATTTGATTGGAAATACGGTTAATATCATCCCACTCTAGGTGCATTCACCATCTCACCATCTTCATTAATATCATAATACACATTCACCATCTTTCAAACCACAACATAACACACACCTATAATAAGCACAGTCAAACGAAACCACTTCTACCTCTCCTACAACAAGCATGGTGAAAATAACAATGTAACCCATAACTACTAACAAAGCAAAAAACAACAATATTGCTGTAAGTAAACAAGATAATCTATCTACAATGGTGTTTTATAAATAAGGTAAATAAATCCTCCCCAGTAGAAACAATCTCTAGATCCTTCCTAATTAGGGCTTAACCATCAAAGTGATCTTCTTCTCTGAGCTGGTCAAGTTGCCAAGTATAAGTCCCTTTGTTTTTCTTCTGCCCTTTTCTTCTTCTTTTTACTTTTGGTTGTTGTTTTGCAATAGGTAGTCATTAGCTTTCACTTGGGGGAGATTTGTGGTGAAAGCTAACCTTGAGGTATGAAATTACTTGGTTATTTTGTACTAATTCAATGTCTTCTTGCTTAATCCAAATTTTCAGCTAGTAGTTAGAGATCATAGGGTCTTGCTTTGGAGAGACAGCTTCGATCTCCAGTCTTTATTAAACTCTTCAGGTAAGTCTTCCCTTTTTGTAAATTTGTTATTAACTGCTTTGAAGTTGATAAGTTCATTTACTTGGATTTTTTGCATTTTCTTTCTATGTTACTTCAACATCTTATCGATTACCTATGGTTGGCCTTACTATTTCTGTACTTCATGTTATTTTGAATTCCATCACATAGCTCTCTCCATATCTGAGGAGGGGCTCGAGGGACCCAACTATTTTTACCATAACAGTGACTTTAAAGGAAAGTGCACTTAATTATGCATCCCCTAAATATATTACATACAAAGCTAACATTCTTAACCTTATCCAAGAAATAGTCTTAGTTAACATTGCTAGAATGTTGGAACATTCAAACAAGAAGTCTCATATTCTTAAAGATGTTGGATCACTTATTAATTTGGGCTATTTGCTCTGGGTTTTATTTATCTTTAACAGTGATTGGCAAACATAGATTGTGCTTCTGTAAGGGATTTTTGGACAGATAAAAAATAAAGTTCCAATGATTTTTCTTCTTTTGTGAATATTTTGTTAATTGCATATAACTTCATATAATTTTTCATTTCCTTATTAAATTGTACACTCTACTTCTATATTGATTATATTTATAACTAGTTTTTCTTTCTATTGACTGTTTAAAGTAAAATTGTTAACATAAATTCATCGCAGAATGTCGACATGGCAACTAGTTTTTAATGGCAGAAATGAGCTCCGACGGGAGGAATGTGGCAAAATTTTTCCTAATGAATAACAAGTCGATGCACAACAAATCTCCTCATCAGAGTCTAATTACTCCTTGCGTTCAATGATTGATCTTCTTCAAGGTTTTTAGTATCATCTAATTTAACTCTCCTTCTTTATTATTTGTATCTCATTTTCTATTAGGAAGCTATTATTAGATGAATGTTTGATTATATATATTATGTGTTTTCAAAAGCTTCCTCAAATCTTCAAGAGAATATAGATGGCAATGGAGACAGTGGCAATGTCTCGATGGTCTGTATAGGATTAGGGAAATCGGTTGTTTTGGAACAGTCATCTATTATAAAAACTTTTTCTGTTCATTACGACGATGATGGAGTCATTCAATCGGGTATGCATGTTTTTGAATTTGGGTTCATTAGAACGTTTGAATTAGCTTTGATTATTCTATACTATTTGTTCCTTAGGTGAAACATATGGTACGTGCGGTTCATCTAATTCAGTGATCCATACTGCATATGAGAAATCATTCACTATATCTTTTGCTAGTTTAGTTAAAGCCAAGAAGTTGTTGGAAAAGGGTGTTAATAAATCAAGTCCTGAGAGAAGATCTTTAACTGTCTCAATTTATTCCTTCAAACATGCAAGGAGCCTTCTTGGGAATCCAGACATAGAGAACTCCTTTACTTATCTACCTAGTCTCATGTTACTTAAAATGTTGGACCCCGAACTTTTCTTGGAATTTAGAATTATTAAATGAGAATTTGATGGCGTTTAGTCATGAATAAGATTATAATTTTGAGTTAAGAATTTATGGAGTTTATTTATGAATATTTATTTTTTATGGTTGTATGGATCAAATGGAAGTGTTAGAATTAAGTTAAAGATATAGAAGGCATTAGTTAAATGTAAAGGGTAAGAGTGGAAAGGTTGAAGTTGTCTTAAAATTCATGAGAGAGTCGTGTATGAAGATTGCATGAGTGAAGTGTAGGAAAAATAAAATAAGAATAAGAAGGAAAGTGAGAGACGTGTTCGTGTAAGAAAGAAAGAAAGAGTGAAAGAAAGAAAAGAATAACCTAGAAGAAGCTAGACAAGAGGATGAGAGTCATGTAAAAATACGAGAAAAAGTGAGAGACATGTTTGAGAGGTTAAGGAGAGAGGAGAGTCGTGTATAGTGAGAAGAAAGCAAGAGAGAAGGAAAAACGTAGAAAGAAATAGAAGAAGAGAAGTAGAAAAACGAACCAGAAAAGAAGAAGAAGGAAAGAAAAAAGAAAGGAGAAAGGAGAAAGAAGGGGAAGAAGAAGGTCCAGCTGCATTTTTGGTAATCTCTATCTTCTTTTCTTGTTTTGATAAAAGAAGAAAGTTGAAAAACTAGGTTTTTATGAGCTGAAAATAAAGAGACAAAGAAGATGCATAAGAGGTTTAAGTTATTATATTTTTTTATGAACCCTTAACTAGATCTCATTTCTTCTAGTTAGATAAAACAAGAGTATATTAAGTTTAAGGTTATTTTTGGATAATAGAGATTTATGGAAGTTTCAGTCGTGTATGTTATTTGAATGAAAAATATGGTTTTTTTAGGGAACAAGAAAGTCAAAGGCAAGAACAAGAGGAGAGATAAGTTTTGAGCTTTGATTTGTAAGTAAAGAGGTGGGTAATATGTTTATAGTTTTTGGGATGATGAGCTGAAAATTTATTTGTTTGTATGTGTACTTAAATGCTTGCTTTTACTCATTGTGAATGTGGGGAAAAAATATTCCTTGAATTTATATCATGTTTGTTTGCATAATTGTGTTGATTTATGCTAAGGAAAAACAGAAAATTTAGAAGCATGAAAAATATGATTTTGATAAGTATGCATCTGAAATGTGTTTATGTGGGCAAGAGAGATACCATTTTGTTCGTCACGTGCATGTTGATCTAAAGCCTTCTCCCAGCTACCCGCTTGTGACATATGAGCTCCGAATAATGGACTCATTTCGTTCATAGTGTAAACTTTGATTTCGCCATTTCGCTCTATGGAATTCTTTCGAGCCATATTGTCTGTGCATTTATCGAAATTTGCTGAGCATGATGTATGATTTTATGTTTCATAATAATAATTGAAAACAAAGATATTTGATTTAATTTATGTGATTGAAAATTTTAAGTATGTGTTCTCTGAACTGAATTCTTATATATACATATAATTCTTGGATCGTTGTGAGTGTGTGTGTGTGGCTCATCACCAATAACTATAAACATATTAGCCACTGAGCGTTGTAGCTCACCCCAATATTCCCGCTCCTTAGGTGAAGAAATAGCATATTGGCATTGAACCTTGCAAAACTTCGACTTATTCCAGGAATTTATATTTCATTTGTAACTAAGTTAAAATGAATACTTTAGGTAGCTTTGAAATCATGCATACATATTGTATTTTTGGATTGTGCTATTGTTTGACTCTTTTTTTAGTAATTAAAGATTTGTATAAACGCTGCATTCATTAAGAAATGTAATTCTGTATTGTTTGAGAAATGACAGTAAGAGGTGAAGAATTTTCTCTTTTATATGGATGTGCTGAAATCTTTGCTCTGCTAAGTTATCAATAGGATGAGAATAAAAAGTTAGATGTTTGAAGGCTGTTGGATTGACCTTTCTAAAGCAAATATTTATAATGGGAGTTTTGTATGTATGGGTTATGTTTGTTGGTTTCGGGTCTGATGGTATTGTGTAAGGTGTATATTGATAAAAAAGAGAAGAAGGTCTAGTCTTTTGTGATAAATAGCAGATATATTCTTTGACAGTAGAGAGAAACAAGAGAATAAAGGGTATAATAATGTGATCTAAAACTTCATTGAATAAACTACACTGATCTAGGCAAAATTAGATAAAAGTGTTTTCATGAAAGTTGTAGATCTTTTTCTTAGCTTTTTAACGACATAAAGTTTGTAATTTTTGGATTTGTGGTTTCAAAGTTATGGTAGTTTGAAGTAAGAGTGTGCAACTAGGAAGTTGCAGGAAAGTCGCAATCGCGACAATCCGCGTTTAGTAAGGAAGTCGCGATCGCGACAAACCAAGTTCAAACAGCACAGTTGTGATTGCAACGCGCTGAGAGAACTATTCTCTTGGGCGTGAGAATTTTCTCTCACGCCCGTGCTTTTTTATTGTTAAAGTCTCACGGGTGTGAGACTTAAAACTCACACCTGTGACTTTTGTGAGATTTCATTAATTTTTTTTACAAATACGTTTATTATTGCTTTCATAGCCTTGTGCTATTTATTCGTATTATTAGTTGGTTGTTTAAAAAAAAGTCCCACCATGAATTCATCAATTTTATTTTTCTGTAAATCATTTATTAAAATTTTATGTCTGAATCGAGACCCGAGCCCAACATAAAATCTAGAAAAATAATTATTTCTTTTTCTTTTCAAAGGAATAGGCATGAAACTTTATTTATTGTTTTGTTTGTAAGAATTGTTTAACTTATAATTAAAATCTTGTATTACTTACCATATATCATTATATTATATTACTCATAATATATCAATATATTTATTGTTTTTATGTAAAAATCATATATCATTATATTACAAACTTCATGTTAAAACTATTTGAAAATTTGAAAATTTTGTGACACCATATAAAATTGTCAAATCATATAATTTAAAGGGAAAATAAAAAGTTCAAATATATGTAATATTAATTAATTTTGAGTTTATAGTTTCATAAATTATTGAAATGATTTGACATTTTTGTTAGCTAAATTTATTTTTACACTTAGAATCATTGTTAATGACTAAGGTTTGGTTGTATTTAAGTTTTAATTATTAACCCTTGATAATCCACAAGCGCACAGTTCGTTAGCTTAGTACCAAAGGTGTTAATCTCACGAGGAGGGAACTAAGCTAATCCTAAAATCTAAGGGTAGAAACAAACAACAGAAATTCAGGATGCAACGAAACTAGTACGAGAATTTAATTCAATCAATCAAATTAAGAATCAAACACAAAAATACTAATTACTAAGCAATTGCAGCACACCTAAGAATCAACCGAAAGAAATTACTAATTGAAAGAAAGGAAATTTTACCTATCCTTAATGCTAACCTGACTGATTATGAATTATTGGATTGTTGGTTCTAGATTATCCTAGGGTTGATTACTCTCTCTCGAGTTAAAACCATTAACCTTAAATCATAAACCCTAATTAGATTATGGGGATTGAAATCTCTTAATTCACAACCTATCTAAAATCCTAATTAGTTCTGAAGTTCTTTAATAAACTATCGAAAATTTATACAAGATCTATATTCGTACAAATTACTGATCTAAATTACTTCTGGTTTCTATTAAATCACCTAACTCTCGTTAATCCAATTTAATCATTTTCATTCAATTCACCCTTTCAGTTTATTATCAAATTATACAATAACATAATCAAACCATAATAAATCCAATAAACACATAAATAATAAAATTTCCATTAATTCAAGAATAAAATTCCAAAGGTAAGTTTAGAACATCCTTAAAATTCTAGATCCTATCATCAACGCTCAATCCAATTCTATACTGTAACATACCACTCCTATAGAGCATAAGCCCAAACATACCGAGGACATTTGAAAACATACTCTACATAAATGATATATTAGGACAATCAAATTAACTCAATCTGAATCGTCAAAAATATCATAAGCATTCAAAACATTCATTTCTTCCCATTTCTTTCACAAACATATAAAGTCATATATGTCATTATAATTCAGAATCCACATATACATTACACAGAAGTTGAGAGTTTAATCTTAGTATAAAATGTGAAAAATGATATGGGATGCTAATGCAAAAGACTCTAACTAGACTCCGCCGATTCAACTGATCAGACCTTTGAGTCATTTATGTCCTCACAATGTAAGTATTAAACTTCTACTAGATCACATAGTAGATAAAACTCCCTTGAACCTGAAAAACAATTAAACAATTTTGATAAGTTTGCGAACTTAATGAGTGAACCATTATGCACTCATATAGTCAAATCATAAAGACAAGTTGTATCATAATTTATCACACTTCAACAAGTACATCATCTAAGCCAGTATTGCATATCACATCACATTCTACATTCACTTTAGTTGCATTTCACTATTTCAAAGCAATTCAATAAATCATTTCAATTCACAATTCAATAAATCATTTCAATGTAATCATATGATGCATGTAGGGATGCATATGTAAATGCTCATGTGTTTTCATTTTCATTTTGCTTTGTTGTGACCAATTGCTTATCAACATAATTTGTTGTCCTGTTCCTATTATGGGTATCGAATTCATGGTTGGCTTGTACCCATTGTGGATATCGAGTCCATGTTATTAGAGCTTAAGGCTCTTTTTCATAATTCTGAGTTCAAAGCTCTTTTCTGCACATTGGTCACTCTAGTCACAACTCCTTTATCTAATCATGCATTTCAGTGTGCTCATGCCATATAACTAACTCCTCAGACCTAAGTAGGATATTTATCAATCAATTGTACACGCATTTCATATTAAACATACAATTCATACAGACGCACATATAAGTGAGTTTACACATCTAAGTTGACTTATAGTACACTCCAGAAATGCTATTGCCTTGATGTTTTGGTAATGTCTGGATGTTGACGATCACCTTGCTCGTCTATTGTCATGTAATACGTACACACATAGTTGACAAATCACCAAGTTGTTTAATCATATAAATATACAATCATGCATATGTATATGTTTCATGTTTAAATGCATGTTTAATTGACTTTTTCGGGTATGTATTCTTATACATAGATCTTGACTATTCAATTATACACCCTAAGACCATTTAAACATTACAGCTTGTATACTACCATTTTTTAATCAGGTTTGTACCTTTAAGTTAGCTTGATTTACTTTGTACCTTTAAGTTAGCTTGATTTACTCCAATTTCATCAACCATACATTACACTTATCCTTGTACATTTTCATGATAAAAAAGCCTCTTATAACACACATATAATTGTTACTTTAAATATGGAATTTCAGCAAGTTAGATTTATACATTCACCAAACTTTTTCTAGCAATATATATTCATACATTTACCCAATTCTCATTCATAATTACTCCATATACAAATTACTCATGTCCTTAAGATCATGTTTGCATTAAAAGAACTCGTTTATTCCTTTAGCAATCATAATTTCTAGCTTTGAAACCAACTACATCAAAAACAGTCCATTCTTTAGGCTATAACATCACTTAACTATATAAACCTATCAAGCTCTTAACCAATTAATCAAGCAACAATCTAGGCCCATTCCTAGCCTTAATCAAGTCCAAATGTACCAATTTAGAGTGATTTTTCTCAACTGATTCAACATCTACACAAAGCTGAAATTAAAATTCCAGAATTTGTCATCAACATCACTAATGTGTGTAACTTTACAACTTTCAATACTTCACGAATTTTACAAGCTTAGAGATGTCACTAACACCTGAAATTTCCTAGATTTCATTTCCTTTAAGGTTACTTCATTTCAGGATAATTTAACTTCCATATTGGTTACACTAAGGCTTACAAAATTCTGCTCCCTTAAGTCATTGACAGCCACTTTTTACAAACACACCTACAGCTCTAATTTTTCAGATTCGAAAGCACCTTAATAACAACTATCTTTAGCATGAATTCCTCATCAATTATACTTCAAATCCCAATTTAAATCATCCATACAACAACATATAAACTACTATTTCGTACATGCAAAAATAGAATAGAAAAGTATCAATTCATTCTTCATTTTCCAGCACATCTTCAACACCAACACCATATTCAATCCATCCCTAATTAGACGTAATAAAAATTATGCTAACATATACCACAATAGGTCAGTATTTTACTTACTTGATTAGCTTGAATGCCACCTCAAATGTTAAGCTTGCTTAGCCTCATAAGCAAGAACATTTTAAGAACATTAAGCAGGGTGGGTGTGATGGTTTGGCCATAACCAGAAAATGAAGACAACAGTATATGTTACAATGTTCTACCTCTATAACTATCTTTGTGAAGGACTTTGCATGGATTTTAGGTGGTGATGTACAGAAATAAGACAAAAACTTAAAGATGTGGGTTATGGGTGGGTTTCAACAATGAGAGGGAGGAGAAGGAGAGAGTATACGGTAGAAATAGCAAAGAAGATGACCATACAATATTTTAAGTCATATGGTGTAAGATGAGTGTTCTTTCTTAAAGGACACTTGTCATGTAATTAAGCAAGATACATGTCCTCCTTTTTGGCTGCCAAATGTCACTTGATTCCTAAGCCATTTGTCACTTAATTCTCCAAGCCATTTGTCACTCATTTTATAGGCATAGTCATCCTAAATTGACATCTTTCCACATGTCAACTTGTCTTGCTATTTGAAATTTTTCCTAGCCTATGTGTACATATTAATCAATCTATCTTCCAATTGTGACAAATAAACTCCAAATTCCTAATTGTAATCCATCAATTCTTTTTATTGGTAAACCAAGATACAAGACATTAGAAATGCATAATCATGTCACAATCATTTTGAAATTTTCATACCCTAAAATATGTCAATTGAGTGCACATAAAATCTTTGCATTTTTTCCAAATCATAATTCACGTATGTATGCTAATATTATACTTGTGAATGAATTCATAAAATTATCTCCTAAATGTACCAAATTAATTCTATAATGATGTAACTTATGTGACTCAGTATTCTAACACTCTAACCCCCAATAGTTTTTTGAAATCGACTATTACATATACAATAATAAAACTGAAAATAGCAAGAAATACAATCTAAAATGGATGACAGAAGGCAGTGATGTCAGGAAACCTCTTGATTCGGGAAGTACATTGAGTCAGCTTGTTCTCCTCTTCTCTCTTCCTTCTTCTCTTCCTCTATCTCTCGATGATCTCTCTCTAAAGTTTCTCAAGGTGGCTGATGCAAAAGCTCTCTTTCTTCTCGTTATTGTTCTTTAAATAGTCTTTTATGTTTTGGGTAACCTTAGGATTTTTTTGGAGTCCAAAAGGCCATAATTTGAGCCTTCTGTCATGATAGTGGCCTATCGTTGTTTCGGTTCGAATGTCTTCCGGAACTCTTCCATTCTACGATATTGACCCTGAAACACTAGCAAACGCATCAATGTACCTCAAAAATATACTATTTAAGCTTAAAAGCTTGTACTAACTCATAGAACACTTAAAACACAAATAATTAACAAACAAACTAACACAATTCTAACCTAAACACATACTAAATGATCAAATTAATGGTTAAAAATATATCAAACTATGTCCTAAAACACGATGTAATTTACAATTATCAGTTAATAATATTAAATTTAATTTTTCTGAATATGATGTTCAGTCATAAAATGATCAAGCCAAAGTTAGTGAATTCACAATTATGAATAAGAGAGTAATTTTAAAAGTCCAGTTTTTGTGAAGATATCTAAAATCATCGCCAAAAGTCTTATTTTTCATGACGATTTACAAAATCGTCACCAAAGGCTCACACTTTGGTGACAAAAATACTAAAATGTCACAAAACAATAAGCCTTTTGCGACAATTCCAATAAAGCATCGCCTAAGGTTTGCATTTAGCGATGATATTGTAAAACGTCGCAAAGCGTAAGCAACATCACCAAAAGTTGACTTTCAGCGAATATTTTGAAATTATCGCCAAATAAATCGTAGCCAAATCCAGATTTTGTTGTAGTGGTGATTTTCTTTGTTATTCATTTAAGATTTATATTCATTACTTATTTTTAATAGAAATAAAAAAAATGAATTTATGGGATTCTATCTATCATTTGTCTCATTAAAAATTTTCAAATTAAGTAATTATAGCATAATTCTATAAGGATGCTTCCATTTAATACTAGCAATAAGATGGTCAAGCCAACATATTTTACATGGGAGAACCCCACCTCTTATTAAGTTATTTAATAGTCAATTAAGAATTGATCATGTTGGGTACACATATCTTACAAGTATCTAATATAAATCAGATGCTAGTCACTTTAAAATCTTTTCAATTTAAGAAATTAAAAGTTTGAATTGTAAAAAGCAATGATTAAAAAACTCAATCGGTTTAGTCAGTTCAACCATAAAAACTTTGAATCATCCAATTTTTAGGTTCAACTTTTAACTTTCTGGTTTGATTTACTTTAATAACTTTTTTTGTTAAAAATAGATCAATTTATTAATTAATTAGTCAATTTTCATAAATTAATAAGTTATTATATACTAAAATAAATCAATTAATTTTCATTTAATAATATTTTTTCAATTAAACTTCAAATTCTTTGATAGATAAAGATAATCTCTTTCAATCATACTTTAAATTTTTTAATTTTATTTAATCTTTAGCCAGTTTTAATAACACTCTAATACAAGTTGAACCTTTTAAACCTTAAATCTCTTGTCTTACAGGTTTAACTTCCGGTCTAATTTTTAAAACATTTTTTTAGTAAATGAATAAGAATTTGTATTGATAATAGCTAAGCTATTAAAAATATACAAAATAGAAGACAAATTTGTTATATATAGCTTGTTTGTCTAATATTGAAGCCAAAACAAAAACCAGAAGCAAGATGCAAGATGCAAGTTTAACGAGTATAATCAACTGACAAAATAACAGTTATCAGCATATGTTCCATTTGCTTCTCAAGTCTGGGTGGAGTAAGTGCTCGGCTCTCCTGGTTAAGATAGTAGCTCAGATCTAATTTAGAAGCTTGTCCACAAAATGATGTTTGTCGTCAGTAGCTAGGTTGTGTACTCTTCTATTTGGTTCTTTCCAGATCATATAGATCGTGGAGACAAATGTAAGCTTGAGAAGTGCATTGTTTCTGTCACCTACCTTCGTATGGTTGATGAACCATGATAGAGTACTCTCGCAGTTGAAGTGATGATGTCTCACGCCCACTATGTGTTGTATGTTGCTCCAAATGGATTTGGGGTAGTTACAGTACTTGAAGAAAAGATCTTTGTCTTTAGCTGAATTTTGGCGAAGTTCACAGCAAATATCAAAGGTATTGAACAACTGACATTTAGTCATGAGCCAGTCCTTGATGGCTAGCCAAGTAATAAATGATGCTTTCAGGATCATGGTGTTCTGCCATATCAGGTGGTCGTAAGGAACTGGTATGTGAAGCTAGATGGTTACTCTACTGAAGCTAGATGGTTTCTTGCTCACTCACTACTTCACTTGAGCTCCAACTTCAGGATCAGGTGGTCGAAGACTTTCTTCAATACTTTACACTTCTGCTTCTACTCCAGGAAGTGAAGTGCTTCAGATGTTCAACATTCTGTTTTGTTATATTTGTAATCTATAGAAAATGTTATCTCTCAAGGCAATGCAAGTTGCTCTCAAGTGTTTGTAAAGATTCGGATGGATTGTAGCTATTTGCTAACACTTTAGAAATGGAATTTTCAACACAACTCTTGCAACACTCTCATCACAACTCTCATAACACTCAAGAAGAACAGTAAAGAAAATAAAAGCAAGCAAAATTCACATATGAAAGATGAAGTTTTTTTCATATATTTCTGCAACTGTTAAATTCATTTTGAAAGTGTTTTGGAGCTTTTCAAGTTAGCTCTCACACACATTTCTTGCTCTGTTACATCAATGGCTCAAAATGAAAGATAAAAAACAACTAATCAGTAAGATTTTGACAAGTATCTTACTCTCATTGGTTCAGCAAGTACAAAAGTAAAACTGTTGGTTGATACATTAACAAAAGCTGACACAAGGATTTCCTAATGATTTAAAGCTGCAAAAAGTAAAACAATGAAGTTTGATGCTGCTGGAACAAAAAGTGATACTCGGTTTTAACTAGTTCAATTCCCTTTGATGACAAGTGTTACTTTGACTTTAAAATCTTCTACTTCATTGACTTATAAGGCTTCTCTTCAATTGCTTCAAGTGTTTGCTTCAGGATTTGTTTTAAAATTTGCTTCAGAATTTGCTTCAGATATCAATAACTCTGCTTCAGGTTTTTCTTCAGCTGATGTAATATCAGCTCTACACTTCTGCATATCTTCTGATTTTTCATTCTTCAATCTTTCATTGTATGTAGCTTCTTTCTTCTCACTTTTCTTGCACTGATTTTCAATCATTCGTATTCTGCTCTTTGGATCTAAACACTTCTGAATTGCTCCCAAAATCATCATCTCTAGCTTTCTTTTATACACAGGAGCCTTGTTCTTCATTCTGCCTCTCTTCCTCACCTTCACTGATCCAACTAGATCTTCTACAAGTTTCAGTATAGCAGGCTCCATGAAACAACATAATTCAACAGTATGACAGTGGGTCTAAATAAGCACTGGCAGGATTCATTAGAGAAGGTGTCATTGGGGTGCGGAACCCAACAAACGATATCATCTAGTGATATGTCCCCTAGTTGTGGTAGAAAAATGTAGAGAGGCAAAGCCCCTAAAGTTGTCCCTCCATTCACCATTAGTAAGGAGATCTAAAACTTTTGCTTCAAACGGTAGATGATGACATAGGTGGGCAGAAATAGGATGGGTTATAAGAGACTAATAGCTAGCCAGTTGTCGAGCTACACCCATGTGCTTTCCCTTCCATTGATTCTGTGCTTGATATGGGGGTATAGCTCGTTCCTCATGTTCAATACTTCTGTAAAAAACCAGGAGAAATGGGGAGAGGATTCAAGTTGCCATATATTACGGTTTTGAAGGTGGATTTGGTGGATCCATTTAGTCCATAGGGCTTCCTTATCCGTGACCAGACGCCAAAGCTTCTTGCTGAGTAAAACTTTTTGCATAGTCACCGAGGATGGGATACTGAGACCTCCGTGCATCTTTGAAAGAGTGAGATCATACCACTTAATTTTAGCCTTCCTCCCTGATTCACAATTACTAGACCAGAGGAATGTTTTCACCAGACGATCAATTTCCTTGGTAATCTTATAAGGCAATATCATACGGGCGAACCAGTGGGTGTGAAGGCTACTCAACACAAATATGATTAAAGTGAGTCTTCCTGCGTATGAAAGAAACCGAGTTTGCCAAGAGAGGACTTTGCCTTTGATCTTCTCCAAAATAGACATACAATATGCATACTTTAATTTAGAGAGAGAGATTGTCACCCCTAAATATTTGAAAAGTGGGGGGTGGAGATGAAGTCCTGTAGCACTGCTGAGATCATTGGAGATGTGTGCATCAGATGAAACAATGAGATAGCTCTTCTCCATATTCATCCATAGGCCAGATCACTCCAAGAAAGTCCTCAAGGCATGCATAAAAATGTTCACAGAGGCAAGGTCGGCAACACAAAACAAGATGAGATCATCTGCGAAAGATAAGTGCGTGAGTTGAAGACCCTGACACTTCTGATGGTATTTGAAGTGACCATTAGACATTGTAAGTGAGCGGAGGAGCCGAGACAAGCCCTCCATTACGGAGGTGAAGATGTAGGGAGAAATGGGGTCCCCTTATCAGAGTCCCTTGTAGTTTTTGAATGGTTTAGACGGGAATCCATTCATCAAAACACTCATGGTAGGAGTCCGTATACATTCCATCAACCAAGTGATAAAAGCAGGAGGTATTTCCAGAATCTCTAGAAAGGTTTTAACAAAGCTCCAATTGACTGTGTCAAAAGCTTTATAGAAGTCGATTTTTAGCATGCAGCTATTGGTTGACTTCCCCGAAAAGTAATCTTTCACCAAGTCTTGGAGAATGTGGATGTTATCTCTGATATTTTGACCCAGAAGGAAAGCCCCTTGAGTTAGTTTCACTGTATCCTTAAACACCGTTTTCAATCTCTCTCCAAGTAGTTTGGCTATGATTTTGTATGTTGAGTTGCAACATGAGATAGGAAAAAAATCCCCCATATGTAGTGGATGCTTATGTTTAGGCACCAAATAGATATGTGTATTATTCAGCTCTTGTAACATTTTTGGAATTCTGAAAGAATTCCAACACAGCTACAGTCACCAAAGGTCTAGTGATTTCCCAAGTCTGCTGAAAGAAGTATGCCACGAAACCATCTGAGCCTAGGGATTTAGAAGGGTGTAATTGTGTAACGATCGATCAGACATCTTGCAAGGAGAAGGGTATAAGCAATGCTATCTTGCTATCTTGTGGAATGGCTCTCGCTAAAATCCTCTTCATATTGATTGTCAGATTTTCAACCACTTTCGGCTCCATCAGTAATGAGAAAAATGCCTCGCTAGCTCAAGAAGGGCCTCTTGGTCAGAGAGAATGTGTCCATTACTATCATGTAGGCTAAGGATTCGGTTGACATTACGTTTGGTCGTGATCGAAACATGAAAAAATTTGGTGTTGGCATCACCTTCTCTAAGCCAATTTAATCTTTCCTTTTATTTTAGAATGGAATAGTGAAGATCCAGTGTCTGTTGATAATCCACTAATAGATTGCGTTCCAGCTCCTTCTTATTCACATCCTCCAGGTGATTATAGCGCTCCTCTTAGGCCTGCTGAACTTGATTTCGGAGAGTAGACAGATTCAAATTTGTTCCACTACTCACCCGCTTTAAGGCATCTTTAACCTTTCGCAATTTCTATATCAACTAATACGCTTTATAACCTTGAAACTCCTATTGCCGGATAATGTCCCAAAAACCCTCAAGTTGAGTGGTGCCATTGAAGAAACAAAAAGGAGCTTCTCTTGCCCGTCCCTTGAACTAGTAGCGGATGAGCATGTAGGTGTCATCTGAGGTCAAGTTTTACGCAAAATGAACAAAGGATTAGGGAAAGTCATTAAGCCATCATGAGTTAACCAAACATCGATCTAGCTTTTTGCGAATAAGCATAGCCCCTTGCTGATTGTTCGACCAAGTGAGTAGTCTATCATTTGAGCATAAATCGGTGAGCTCCACCTCCCTAAGCAAGTTAGTAAGTTCAATTGTATTAGCTATGTTGAATTAAATTGTTTTGTGAAACCAGCTATACTGAAGCTTGCGGAGGATCTTGCAATGGCAATCAAGGTGAAGACCAAGCTGAAGCCTCCAAGACATCTCAGAAAACTCGAGTTAATAATTTTGGGAATAATTCAGAATACCATGCATCCAAAAAGTGAAATTCTGAAGATTGAAGATTCAGGAAGGAAGCTTGAAGAAGAAAACGAAGAAACCTGAAGAAAAATTGCATAGCTGTTGATGAAAAACCTGACAGGAATTTTTCCTTGAAGCTGAAATGGAGAATGAGTTAAAGCTGCCAAAGCACAAGTTCAAGCTGATGTGGAGGATGTTAGTTAAAGGTTGTCCAATTCATACCAAAAGCGTATACAAGTGGTCCAGCATATCAGATTCTGTTTTTTATAAAACTTTTCAATCAGTAGGCTTTTAATGAATGTCAGTTGCTTTCGGTTGCTATTTTGCATGTTTTGTTTCTTGTTTTTAGCTAATCAAGGGACAAGGAGACGTGTTAAGCTCCTGTCTCTTGGATCAGAAGCATGTTTTTTCAGTTTCTAGCTTTTTGATTTCCAGATGTTTTTAAAATTATGTAAGAGCTCAATATATAAAGCTCACCCTATCATCATCTTAAACAATATAACAGTATAAGTGTCCGAAGCTTGCTAGTCTTTCTTTTATTTTTTCTTCAAATCATCAAAGTTTTGAGTGCTAAGGAAATTTGTAAAGTCACAAATCCAGACATTAGTTCTGAAAATTCATTGTGATTGCAACCAATCCTTACATTCAAAACCAAATCTTACCTTCACAATCAAAATCTTACAAATAAAAAACCAGAACCTATTCTACTTTACACTTGAGAGGAATTAGCTATCAGAGAAGTTAGTTCAACAACAACAAAATGCTGAACACAAGAATTCCTGAGTGGTGCTGTTGAAGTTGTCACTGAGCTTGACAGTTGCTAAGCTTCAATCAGCAAGCTTGAAATCATCTTCCTAGAGTGCTGAGAAGGAGCCATTGCATCATCTTCCTAGAGTGGTATCAAAGCTCCAAGGTTCATCTAACCTGGAATAGATCAAAACATGGCAGGAACAAGTATTCCAGCGATGAGTTTGCAGAGCATTCAGGCAAACATACCTGTTCTGACTGGTGAGAACTATAAGGCGTGGGCTCTTAAAGTTGAAGATTGTCTCAAAATCTGTGATTGCTAGGATGTAGTAAATGAAGGAGTAGCTGAACATGAGGGAACAGCAAACCTAACTGAACAGTAAGTGATGAGGTTAAGTCAGGATAGAGATAAAGATTTTAAAGCACTCATTTTTCTGAGATCTGTGGTGAGTGAGATCATACTGTTGAGATATGCTGGGTGCAAGAGTTCAAAGGAGTTATGGGATATACTGAAGTTAGAACATGTAGGATCTGTTCAATCATTGAGACTGAAGAAACAAGCTGTTATGAGAAGTTTTGAGAATTTTTCACTGAAGGATGAAGAGAATGTAGCTGCTACAAAGGCAAGATTCATGGGCTTGGTGCAACAACTGAAGGAGTTTGGTGAAAATATGAGTTCAGAGAGGTTAGTTGATAAATTTTTAAGTAAATTACCTTTAAGATTTGAAGGTAGCATAGCTCCTGTTGAGT
>JANQAP020624354.1:0-13797 GCA_026874005.2 Erythroxylum coriaceum | reverse complement strand
ATGATCTACCTCTGATTTGTTCGGAGGTAAATTAAATGAGTTTGTTTTGTTTTAAGTTTGACCTGGTGGGGAATTCCACCCTCATGGGACGCACGTCCAGATGTCACATAGGAAGTCGGGCCCGTGAGTCGCCAGGGAGGGGTTCCAGTAATTTTCAAGGCAAATAATCCACAATTTACATTTTTATCGTATTAAAATCACTTATACTCGAAAAATGTCAATGAATGTATGTACAATTATTTTAATGAGTGTCAACATTATTCACGTGTATGAGTATACCATATGATGCATGAAATGTACTTCTAACTTCTCAATAAACTCTCGTGTACAATATCATAGGGATCTAACCCTGATCATGGAATAATAGGATATTACAATTCTCCCCTCCATAAGAAATTTCGTCCGTGGAATTCTTACCTGATTGATGAAACAGGTAGGGATATTGCTTTCTCATATGCCCCTCTATTTCCCATATTGCTTCCTCACCCGAGTGATTTTTCCATAGGACTTTCATTAATGGATTTACCCAATTCCTCAACTGTTTTGTCTGATATCCCACTATCTTGATTGGCTCCTCATAATAACTTAGATTATTAGCACCTTTAATCTCTTGAGCTGGTAATACATGCATTGGATCCGACCTATATCTCTTGAGCATACTCACGTGGAATACATTATGTATCTGAGACGTTTCACTTAGTAAGACTAATCTGTATGCCAATGGTCCTACCCTCTCAATGATCTCATAAGGACCAATGTACTTAGGGCTTAACTTCCCTTTCTTGTTAAATCTCAACACTCCTTGCCAAGGCGAGACTCTCAAAAATACTTTATCTCCTACACTATATTCCATATCCTTTCTATGCTGATCTATATAACTCTTCTGTCTATCTTGTAATACTTTTATTCGGCTTCGAATCACTTTCACCTTATCTACAGTATCTTGTATCAATTCTAGGCCTTCAATCATTCTCAAACCTTCCTCATCCCAATATAGAGGCAATTGAAATTTTCTACTGTACAATGCCTCATAAAGTGCCATACCGATACTACTGTGAAAATGGTTGTTATAAGCAAATTCAATCAAGGCTATGTACTAATCCTAAGCTCCTTGGAACTCCAATACACATGTTCTAAGCATATTCTCAACAGTCTTGATTATCCTCTCACTCTGCCCATCTGTTTGACGATGAAATGCAGTACTAAAGTTCAATTTTGTACCCATAGCTAATTGTAGACTCTTCCAAAACCTTGAAGTAAATCTAGGATACCTGTCCGATACTATAGACACTAGTACCCCATGTAGACTAACTATCTCATTCACATACCTCCGTGCCAACTGGTCTAGTGACCTATTCTCTCTCATTGGTAAGAAATGGGTCGACTTCGTCAATCGGTCCACTATAACCCATATAACATCATTTTGTCCTAGAGTTTTAGGCAATCCTACAATGAAATCCATTGTGATTTGTTCCCATTTCCACTTCAGAATAGGTAATGAATAAAGCTTCCCAACTGGAGCCTAATGTTTAGCCTTCATTTGCTGACAAATCAAACACTTAGCTATATAATCTGCTACTTGTTTCTTCATCCTTGACCATCAGAAATGTTGCTTAAGCGTATTATACATTTTGGTAGTACCAGGATGCATAACATAAGCTGCTACATACACTTCCTCTAGAATTTCCCCTCTCAATTCATCCACATTAGGCACATATAACCTATGTTTTAACCACAATGTTTCATCTCTCAATTCAAATTTAGAATCTGGATTCATCTTAATTTTCTCAATTAGTTTCACCATTTCAGGATCTTTACTCTGCACTCTTCTAATTCTATCATCCAAAATTGGTCTTAACTTTAGTGTGGCTATCAATGCTTCATTATGCTCTAGATGTAACTCCACATTCAAAGCTCTCAATTGAATCAAGCTTAGTAATCTCGATAACTAAATCTGATCTACACTGCTATTTAACTTCTTACTCAATGCATTTGTCACTATATTAACTTTCCCCAGATGATACTCAATCATACAATCATAATCCTTTGACAACTCAATCCATTTTCTCTGTCTCGTGTTTAATTCCTTTTGACTCAGCGGGTACCTCAAGCCCTTATGATTAGTGTATATCTGGAATGTCTCTCCATATAAATAATGTCTCCATATCTTTAAAGCAAATATTACTGTTGCAAGCTCCAAATCATATGCTGGATAGTTCATCTTGTGAGACCTTAATTGTCTCGATGCATAGGCTATCACCTTGCCATACTGCATCAACACACATCCCAATCCTTGATGCAAAGCATCACTGTATACTACATAACCACCAGCTCCTGATGGAATAGTCAATACCAGCGCTGTAGTCAACTGATGTTTCAGTTCCTTAAACTTCTCTGACACTCATCATTCCATCTGAAGACCACATTCTTTCTCAGAAGTTTAGTCAGAGGGGTTGAGATCAAAGAAAACCCCTCGACAAACCTCCGGTAATATCTGTCTAATCCTAAGAAACTCCAAGTTTCAAACACATTCTTCAGAGCCTTCTATTTCATTACTACCTCTATCTTCATTGGATCCACTTAAATACCTTGCCCATTTATTATATGACCCAAAAACACTACTTAACTCAGCCAAAACTCACTTTTACTGAATTTGGCATATAGTCGTTTCTCCCTCATAATCTGTAGTATCACTCTCAAGTGCTCAGTATGCTCTTCTCTATTCTTCGAATACACGAAAATGTCATTGATAAACACTATCACAAAGCAATCCAGGTATGGCTGAAACACCTTATTCATCAACGCCATAAATGTAGCTGGGGTATTAGTCAACCCAAACAACATTACTAAAAATTCATAATGTCCATACCTACTCCTGAAAGCACTCTTCGGTACATCAACCTCTTCTATCTTCAGTTGATAATACCCAAACCTCAAATCCAACTTAGTGAACACCTGAGCTCCCTGTAACTAATCAAGTAAATCATCGATTCTAGGCAACGGGTACTTATTCTTCACTGTGACCCAATTCAGTTGCCTAAATTCGATGCACAGTTTCAATGTTCCATCTTTCTTCTTCATAAATAAGACTGGAGCTCCCCAGGGTGACACACTGGGTCTAATAAATCCCTTATCCAGCAACTCCTGTAATTGAGTCTTCAACTCTTTCAGTTCCATAAGTGCCATCCTATATGGGGGAATAGATATAGGAGCAGCACCTGGAACTAAATCAATTGTAAACCCTATTTCCCAATCTAGAGGTAAGCCAGGTAACTCTACGAGAAATACATCCAAGAATTCCCTAACTATAGGAATGTCCTGCATATTCTGCTCAGTTTGGGTATCAACAACGTGGGCTAAATAAGCTTCACATCCTCCTTGCATCAACCTCAAGGCATTCATAAATGAGATCAGCTTGCCTAGAACTGTTTGGCTAATACCTCTGGACATTACTCTCGGCTGATTAGGAGATTCAAATATTACCTCCTTAATATAACAATTCATAATGGCCCTATAAGCAGTGAGCCAATCCATACCTAAGATAACATCGATTTCCTTTAGCGGTAACACAATCAAGTCTGCCTCTAACTTTTCTTGATCAATTTGAATCAAACACCTCTTACAAACTTCCCCTATCACAGTGGTAGCACCTATCGATGTACTCACCTCTAATCCACATCTCAATGACTCTCTATCATAATGCAACCTAGATGCCATATGTGGTGCGATAAAGGAATGTGTAGATCCAGGATCTAGCAATGAAAAAGTCTCAAAAGTAAATATTAGTAACATACCTGCAACGACATCTGGAGAGTCTTGAGCCTATTGTACAAGCCTGAGATTGCGGTTGATTGCTCCGCACCTCAGTCCTACTAGTAGCACTTCCAGAACTCATTCTGCCTCTGTCATGGCCTCTCTGTCCAAACCCACTGGCTCGACTATGCTAAACTGTAGTTTCTGTCACCACACTTCCTCTCCTACCAAACTATGCTCCAAACACAAAGAATAGTCCCTGATCTGATGATCAAATGAGTCACATCGAAGGTAGGCTCCTGTCAACTTCTAGCATTCACCATTGTCTTTCTTCCCACAATGCTCACAAGTCACAACTGACTCGATACTGCACCTCTGCTATTGCCAGACTGAACAAAATTACCTCTCTATCTGAACCCTGATTGTCTTGATTCAGTCGATGGTCTAAAAGCTCAGTTCTGATGCTTGCTGAACCTTCTACCAAAACTATCTTAAGATTTATTGGGCCTCTTCTGTCTAGACTTTGATCTATACTTAGGCTGATTGTCCTTCAACAACTACTCAATACGGATTGAGGCAACTCGTAGTTTTGTAACACTACCCAAGTTAGAAATGGCTAGCCTCATTCGGATCTCCATGTTCAGTCTGTTTTTAAATCTCCTGCACTTGTCTTCCTCAGTAGGAATTAAGGCAGTAGCATATCTCATCAGCTCATTGAACTTAACCTCATACTCTGCCACAGACAAACTGTCCTACTTCATATCCAGAAATTCCTTCATCTTTCTATCCATATAGATCTTAGGCATATAATTCTCCTTGAAGACCCTTACAAAGTCTTCCCATCTCAAATTACAAGGCCTGATTGTACTGCCTGGAATAGTTTTCCACCACTGGTAAGTTGGGCCTTACAATAGAGAAACAGCATAGTTGAACCTCTCATCTAACTTACAATCTATCTGGTCAAAGACTCTTTCTGTTCTCTCTAGCCATCCCTCAACCACTGTAGGGTCTGTATTTTTGTAGAAGTCCACAGCCCCCTGCTTTCGCAATTTATCATACCTCCTTTTCCTTCTCTAGGGAATTCTTAGGGGCATTCTCTCAGGTTAAGACACAGACGACTCTCTACTGACTCTTTATGATCTTAGGTCAACTGATTGTTCCACTTAATCACCTATGGCAGTACCTATAATAAACAAGAACTTCAATTATTATCCACAATTCTCATAAGATTTCATGCCAAACATTCTTATATATCCCATTGGATGCCAACCATGCTCTGATACCACCAACTGTAACACCCCACTCTTATCTGACACATATCTGTACACCCCTCGGATGAACGTGTACATGCCTGACAGAATTGGCATGCTAACTATTTCATTTTCACTACATTGTATGGCATCATAATAAAATCATAACTAACACAATGTTTGAAATCCCAAAATTTCCTCATTTCATTTCATAAACCCTAATTTACAATGTAGCATTATATCCATCATCCATGTTTATATAATATCAACCTATCAGAGTCCACAACTCTGTCTATAAAGTATGCTACATACATGAGGAAGTAACAAAAATTAAGACTAATCCTTCAGTCCTAACTGATGACCTTTAAGCCATATCTTCTATCCAAAAGTCATGCAAAATCTCTTCTAAGTAGCCTTAGAAGCTAAATTGTCACTCTCTCAAGCCTGAAAATGTCAAAGTTACAATTTGGTTGAGTTTTACAAACTTAGTTGAGTAACCATCCTCGATGGTTCACTCTTGTCATGTATCACAACAATTCATGTTATCATATAATTCACATTATATCAATTATCATCAAGTAATATCGCAAAACACTTTGCTCACAATTATCACATTTCAAAGTTCCACACATTCCATCATTACATTGCAATCATGTAGAACATATTCATCGATAAGCTTTCACATATTTCATACAAGACAAGTTCTCAAAATATTGCAATCACTCAATTTATTCATATCATATGTGAATGTAATGTTTATGAGATTCAAATTCATTTATTACGTTGTTGTGACTGATTGCCTTTTTCACTATCATGTGTCTATTGTGGATATCGGGCTCATTCATACTATCCCTTATCCGTGGGGATACAGGGCCCATTATACATATTGAGCCATAGGCTTTTACGGCAGATGTCTAAGCTTCAAGCTCTTTTCCACTGGCAACTCCGGTCACAACTACCTTTATATTTCATGCATTTATGGAATAAAATGCATTACACATATTCAATCATTAGATTTAGTCCATTACATTCGCATTCACTTTCTCATTCACACTGGTCATCGGACTTGATCCGGCATTCAACACAGAAGTTGAGAAAAAATTTATTCAAACACATTCACATTCAAAGAATACTTCCAATGTGTTATTCATGCATCATATGCCTCAAACATTTTATGTCCGAAAATCAATACACATATGTCACATATCAATTCAATTCAGAATCAAACAAACAATTAAGGTGAGACCATCTTAGGTTACTCAAATTGCTCCTTTAGCTTATTTCCTTGAAGTCCTAGCAATGTCTAGAAGTAGTCGCTCAAGCTCTTCTATATGCAATCATATACATTTTCACATTACTACACTGCACATTCAGATGAATAAGCACATTTATAAATGTATCATGTATTATGCATGCTCAATAACAAATTCTCTAGTATGTTTCTTTAATACACTTTATAAACAATTTACAACACTTTCCAAGCATTCTTTACTCTAAAATACACTTTACTCACCATAATCCTTTCATTTGACATCGACTAAATTCATTTAAGCTCTTATTTAAACCTTAATACCTTATATGGAAATACCCTAGCATTATCTACTTCAAACATTGCATCATCAAAAAATTTTCATGAAAAAAAATCACTGCCCATGATCCTTTCCTGCACTTTTTTCTATATTTTCTTAGGCAAATTTTTGGTCAGATTTCTATGGCCATTTTGACCTAGAAACTGACATTTTTAGATAATAAATTCTCTTAAAAAATGTTCCTCTATGTCTTATGTTCCAAATGAAACAAAAATCATTCAATTTGGTTCATCATTCCATGAGTTATATGCAAAATACTACAGACTGTGCACAACTATATAAAGGGTTAGTGCACAATCATGCTTGTGCATGATTATGCATTCCCATGGCTGAAAGGTTAGTGCATGATCATGCTTGTGCACTATCGTGCTCTCCCATAATTGAAGGGTTGGTGCATGATCGTGCTTATGCATGATCGTGCACCCCTAATGTGTATTCAAACTTGCAAAATGTATATTTCTCAATCTGGATATCCAAAAATTACAAACTTTATACCATTAGAAATCTAAGATGATAAGCTACAACTTTTATGCAGACAACTTTTTCTGATTAAGCCTACATCAATATAATTTAATCATTGAAAATAGGACATAAATTTCTATCAGGGATAGTGTTGTAGCCTATGCCAACACCAGTGATTTTATCATGTAAAGGCCATATCTCTTTCTTCCGGAGTCCAAAAATTACATGCGATATGCCTTTAAAAAGCTAAAATGACAAACTACAATTTTTTTGAAGACCACTTTGTCCAATGTTTCCTAGATTAATACAGTTTTTTCATGGAAGTTGACTCTTCATGAAAGTTGTAGATAAATGTATCCAGCATGTATCTTGTTTCTAACCACAGTTCTTCATTAACTCAGTACACATTTTATCCACTTCAAACATCAAACAATACATGTTCTATCATTTCTCTATCATTTCAAGTTGATGATTTCTTTAGTATTCTCTATCCATAATTCAAAAATTCATGAATAATCACAATCCAAAAGGAGATCCTATTTCTATATTTTTCTATATCACATTTTCTACATTTCACTAATCTTCATGTAACTCCAATTATCACAATCTTTTATCACACTTTCTGAAATTGCTTCTTACTAACAACTCACAAATGCATCAATTCATAAGCATAACAATATAATTTCTTTATTAATACCACCCACATTAACACAAACAAAACTTAATTCCTTGATCATTATCCTCAAGCTCAATTTACTCATCATTAAAATGTTATTTAATGCTACCCATGAAATCAAGATATAACTTACTTGATTCAGCAAAATTCCAGAAGGTGAGAGAATGAGATTTCAGTAGAGAAAGCAAGGATAGAGAGCGACAACCAAAAATGGCAAATGGGCAGTGATTATTTGGAAAGGTGTAATGATGATAAATTGATCAAAAGCCAAATACACAAGAGTGAACAAGCATGGTGTTTTGGTATTGGCTCAACAAGAAAAAAGAGTAGATGATTTTAGTGAAGACAAACAAGAGAGCTACAGAAACGTAATTCCTAAGTGACTAGGTGGCTCCATTATGCAATGCCACATGTCACCATTGCATGTATAATATGTGTCCTCCATTTAGGCTACCAAATATCACACTTCTAATTGTCTCTTATTTCCACATTTTTCCTAGTCCAAAAACCCCAAATTTGTAGAAATTTTCGAAATGTCCGGAATTTCACCAAAATGCTAAATCAATTCTAGTACTCACCAATTCAATTTTCAAGGCAAATAATCCACAATTTACATTTTAATTGCATTAAAATCACTTATACCCAGAAAATGTCAATGAATGCATGTACAATTATTTTAATAAGTGTCAACATTATTCATGTGTATGATTATGCCATATGATGCATGAATTGTACTTCTAAATTCTCAATAAACTCTGGTGTACAATATCATAAGTTTCTAACCCTGATCATGCAATAATGGGCTGCTACATATAAGCCCTCAAATACTGCAAATGCATGGGTCGCGACTGTAGTATAAGAGGTGTCGATCCCACAAGGAGGGTACTAGCCTAATCCTAGATTGTCTAAGGCTCAAAGAAAAGAATAAAAAGAAATAAAAATTACATAAGTGAACATGAAAAGAAAATACGAGAAATTGATTCAAGAATTGTAAAGTGGAAATTTCAACAAAACAGAATTAAACTGAGCAATCATATAGGTCACAATGGAAATCCGTCAAGAGAGTTAATCAATTTATGAGAGATGGGATTTTACCTATCATTAATGCTAATCTAACCATTTATGTGTTTATGGGGTGTCAGTTCTAGATAGTTGTAAGGTTGATTTGCTCTCTTTCGAATTATAACCATTAAACCCTAAATTGTAAACCTTAAGTGAATTATGGAACTTGCAATCTCTCAATTAACAAATTACCCACAATTCTAATTAGTTCTAAAGCTCTCTAATAAACAATCAGGTCTCACATGGGATCTCTCTCCATGAAATTATCGACTAGATTGATTAAGTGGTCAATTAGATCACCTAACTCTCATTAGTCTGATCTAATCTTTTTATTCAACTCACCCTCTTGGTTTGTTACGGAAACATACAATTACATTAATCAATCACAACATCCAAAACAATAAACATAAAAATAACTAAATCAACATTAACTCAAAGTAAAATCCTAAAGGAGAGTTCAGAACATTATCAACAACCCGAAATCCATTTCTATACAATCCATCTCAACTTTATACATTTAAATGAAAAATGAAATGAAGAGAAAATGGAACTTAGGTTGGACAAATCAAGAAGGCAACAGTGTCGAAATACCACCTGATTCGGGGAGGAGCGGCATCAAGATTCACTTCTTCTTCCTCCTTCTCTCTCTTCTTCTCCTCTCTCTCTCTTCTTTTTCTCTCCCTTTAGGGTTTCCAAGAGTGGTTGAATGTAAAGCTCCCTCTTCCTGTTCTTGTTGTTTTATTTATGTTCTTTTATGTTTAGGATTAAACTAGGGTTTTTCTGGGTCCAATAGTCCCAAAAAATCCCTCGAAATGCTAAGTTTGGAAGTGGTTACGCATTAAAAAAGCTATGTTATTCGAAACAATTTTACCCAATTTTTTGGGAGATATCAAAGTATAATTGGAAATAGAGAAAAAAATTATTATGATTTACTTGTTCCTGAAACAATTTTATCCCTTAAACGTCATAGAGAATTGAGAATTCAACTTTCTTTCAATTCAAAAAATGTGAGGGCTTCCTTTATTGATGAATAGAGGGCCTACTCTGCATTGATTAGGGATCCAGGCATTCCAACCCATTTTAGTGGAAGGGCCTGATATTTGTTTAAATCAATTAGTTTGTAATGGATTCAATGCAAACATTGATGGGGATTAAATGGTTGTTCATGTACCTTTATCATTGGACGCCCAAGTGGAGGACATTAAGTACTACACTTAGATTTATTGTATTTGTTTCCAAAATATTGATATTAAATCTGAAACTCCCGGCAGACAGCCAGTGACCTAAAGAAACGAAAGAATCAGTTACATTTTTTATAGGATATCCTCTTTTCTTATTCTATAATATAATAATATTCCTCTTCATATGTTTATGTTTTTTATATGTTTATAAAATCAGTAAAAAAATTAATAGTTTGACTATATGTTTATTATATGTATTTTTGGACTAGGAAAAATGCCAAGTGGCAATACAAATTGACATATGGAGAAAAATTAGGATGATTAAGACTATAAATTGAGTGACACATGGCATTAGGATTAATTGACAAGTGGCTTAAATAATTGGGTGACAATTGGCTTAGAGATTGAGAGACAAGTGGACAAAATTATTAAGAGACATATGGTAGCATAGTATAAGAAATGAAGCTTATCTATTTATATGGTAAGTGTCATGACAAATATCATAACGCTCACCATGCTTTTACCCCCACGACATATACATTGAAAGACCATCTTTCATTTCTCTTTCATTTGCACTACATGCTCTCATCTTCTTCATTTTCTTCTCTCCATTCACAATACTCACCCTCACTATCATGAACTTGATTCTTGCTAAAAATCATCATCTTGCTACACCAACAAATTTTTTTATCTCTTCTTGTTGATGAAACCCATTTCTATTCCATCTTGTTCTTCAATATGGTGATGATCGTGTAAGTGGAGAAGTTAGGTTTTCTTGATGATTTGAAGAAAATTTAGATTTCAACAAGTGAATCATTGACTTCTTATGATATATGTATCATAACTGGATGGTGATTGTTTTGAGATAGATTGATAGTGATAATGGAGTTGAATATGTGCTGGAAATTTGATGAATGAAGAGATACATTCATGTTATGTTTTTGTATAGATGATAAACCATAGTTTATGGATTTTTTTATGGAATGATATTGATATGGACTTAAGGTAAAGGTGATGAGGAAATGAAGTCTAAATGATGAACTATGAAGAAGATATGTTTGATATAGGATGTATGGGTCAAAATATGGAAAAAATTGAAGAGAAAAGATGAAGAAAATTTCGGATTGCATAACTCATGATCGTGGGAATGCCTCCACAATTATAGGAAATGCAAGAAAATGACTGGAAATTTTCGAATAGTTTAACCCACCATCGTAGGAAGGCCTCCATGAATGTGGGAAAGGCATTGGATGTGAGTTCTTCTCTTTTGTGTGATGTTTGAACCAACTAATGATAAGTTACTTTATTATGGTGCATTTAGACTTGATTGAGGCTTGAAATGAACCTACTTGATGTTGAATAAGTTGATAAAGTGTTTGATAAGTTTAGGCTATTAATTGAGGTTATAAATTAAGAATGGATTGTTGATATTAATGTGTCTGAAATTTAGAAATTTAGAGATGTTATAGTAATGAAAGTGTTCTTAAGAATACAATTGTGATCCAAAGGATATGAGTAAAGTGTATTAAGTACAAACGAATGAAAATTGGATATTGTGTGATTATATAATGCTAGAAAAAGGATTGATGAAATTATAATTGAAGATTTAGAATAATCAAGTTTTCTTGAGGTATAAACATAAGTGAAAACTAGACATATACAAACTATAATGGTTTGAATGATCATGACTCGTGTCTAAGGATAAATACCTGGGAAAGTTAATTGAGCATGCATTGAATATAACACATGTACATATATGTATGATTGAATACTTATGTGATTGATCAATTTAGTAATGTGTATAAATGAGTGTGTATTTCATGATTTAGACGCCCAAATCGAACGTCAGCATCAAGACATTGTCGATTCATTGAGGTAATAGCTAATCTGGAGCTTACTGTGAGCCAACCTAGATGTTTTCTTACTACGATTCATTGTATCTGCTTAAATTTCAATTATTAAATTGTTATTGATGTGAATGTGATAATTTCAGATATTGATGATCCGAGGAGTATGATAATTAAGATTGTATTAGGAGTGTTCATAATTGAATGTGAATCTAAAAGAAATAAATGTACTCAATGAAATGTTGAATGTCAAACTTAGGTCCGATAAATATAAAAAATGACTGTGTCTGTAATGAATGAAAGCTATTGAAAGTTTTATATGTGAATTGTTGCATTTCATCACATTGATATGCATGATCAGATAAAGGAGTTGTGATCGGAGTGACTAGTGAAAAAGAGCTTAAAGCCCATAAATGTGCATAAAGAGCCACAGGCTCAGTATTAAAATGAGCCCGGTATCTACAATGGGTACATGATAGTTATTAATGAGCTCGATATCCACAACGGATACGGGACAGTAAAAAGGCATTCGGTCACAACAAAGTAACAATGAAAGTGAGTCATATGTGCATTTGTATTTATACATATATATTTATTATGTGAAAGATTACATGAATTTACTGAATTGTGATGTTATGAATGATTGAGAAAATAATGAGATTATCATGTAATAAGTATATGAAATGCGTGATGTTCATGATGCATATTTGAGATGAGGTATATTATGAATTTGGTTTTGATATGAGATATATGTGTGTTTGCTTTGAGTGAGCACATCGAGGATGTTCACTCACTGAGTTTACAAAACTCATCAAAATTGCAAATGTCAATTTTGGACTCAAGAATGGCTCAAAGATCGGTCAGCTGATATTGAGAAGTTTAGATAGAGTATTTTTATTTAGTTCTCTTTTCGTGTAGAATATGTTGTAAAGAGTAGTAACTCTAATATGTTTTTGTTACTGCATATATAGATTATGCAATGAAATGCTACAATGTAAATTATATTTTATAAATGAAATGAGGAGTTGATTTTTTGAATATTTGTGTTATATGTATGATTCCATATTGGGTGAATGTAATTGCTCTAACATGCCGCTTTCATAGGGTATGTTCCTGAATGTCGTCCAAATATTTGGGCATATGCCCTGTGGTAGTGGGGTGTTACAGGTTTTGGTATTAGAGTATGATTTAGCATCCATAGGGACATATAAGAACATATAAACATGATATATAGTGAGAGACTCGGATAGTGATCACGATTGTTGTTTATTATAGGTCATCCATGTTAAGTCAGGAGGACTTTAAGATGATTAATTTTGATGACAATCAAATAATAATAATGATAGAAATAAATGAACTAGTTTGATCAGTGTGTTAAGTGTGCAGAAGTACAAAACACAGAAGAAAAACATAGAAGAAGTGGAGAATATAGAAGAAGTGCAAAAACACAGAAGAAAGCAAAAACGTAGAAGAAGTACAGAAGAAGCAGAAGACAAAAGAAACCAAGACACAGAAGAAGTAGAAAATACAGAAGAACCGCAAAGACACAGAAGAAGTAGAAAATATAGAAGAAAGCAAGACACAGAAGAAGTAGAAAATATAGAAGAAGCGCAAAGACACAGAAAAAGTAGAAAATACAGAAGAAAGCAAAACACATAAGAAAGCAAGACACAGAAGAAGTAGAAAATACAGAAGAAAGCAAGACACAGAAGAAGCGCAAAGATACAGAAGAAGCAGAAGATATACAAAGAAGTAAAATATAGAAGGAAGCAAAACACAAAAGAAGCACAAAGCACAGAAGAAGCAAAGATGCAGAAGAAGCAAAAGATACGCGAGTACGTCAAACAGTTAGTTAGTTGGAGTTAGTTATAGAACTCAACTAAATAGCAGTTATCAAGAATCAAGAAGCGGTTATCAAGACTCAATAAGCAGTTATCAAGAATCAAGAAGCAGTTGGAGACTTAGACTATAAATACT
>JANQAP020623739.1:0-29985 GCA_026874005.2 Erythroxylum coriaceum | reverse complement strand
TATTCAGCAATTTATCACTTAATCAATCACACAACTCATGACATTGCACAATAAATTAAGCAATAATAAACCTGGTTTAAGCACGGGAATTAAATAAATATCTGAATTGCATAAATAAATAAAAACATAGTCTCACAAATCATCCATGGCTGAATATCCAAGCACCCTGACTAGGAAAAGGTTTAGTTGTTCATAGCTACATGAGAACGCAAGATACCCTAGAGTTTATCTTGTCTCCACAACAAAATAACATAAAGAATGCAATCACAATGGTGGCTGGCAGCTGAATACTCAAAACAGGAGAAGGAAAAGAGAACGTTCGATTTCCTTATGTCATAAGGTATTTATATCCTTTCTAATTTGTAACCCTAACCAAAATTAAGAGAGATTTCCTAATTAATTTTCAAGTAGGACTCTTCATTATGGCTTCCCAGCTTGTATTCCGTGTCTCCAACAAAGATCCAGCACAAAATAGATGACAATTGGGCTTAAAAAGTCGTCCATAAATTTTGCCCAGTTCTTGCCCGATACGACATGGTCATATCGTATCTGTCTTCAACATGTAGTTTCCCCAAAATAGCCCAAATCTCCTGCATTATGACTTCAATCTCCACTTTGGTCTCCTACACACATAGCAAACACAAAAGCACACAAAAACATGCAAATAATAAACAAACATATGCAAAATGAATGCAGACTATCCTGGAAACCATGCATGAAATGCAACCTATCAGCATTTTTATGGACTAACGAATAAAAATCCTAACAAACATATAGTGAACTTCCTTGAAATATGTGATATCATTCAGTACCATGGGATGTCAGAAGATGCGGTTAGAGTTAGGCTTTTCCCTTTTATCCTTAGAGATAGAGCAAAGATTTGGTATCATTCCCTTAACTTAGCCAATGTCACAATATGGTATCAGCTACTTCGTGTCATTTTAGGCAACTCTTCCCTTGACTAAGACCACTAAGATCATCAAAGAAATTACTAACTTCTAGAAAAGTGACAGGGAATCGATTTATACAGCATGGGAACAATACAAGGATTTGCAACGGAAATGCCCACATTAGAACTTACCTAAGGAATTCTTGTTGCAAACATTTTATAACAGAGTAATCCCATATATGAGAGGCACTATTGACACAGCGTCAGGAGGATCACTGATGAGAAAGACAATAGATGAAGCAGAAGAGTTAATAGAGGAGATGATGAGTAATAGCTGCCTGTAGATGAAAGAGCGGAGTAGACAAACCACTACCTTCAGAGAACAAAAAGGAATTGTGGTTATTGATCAAATGATGGAGATGCAAGTGAAAATTGATTACTTGACTTAATAGCTCAACAATATGAAGGCTTCGTCCTTAACTTTGGTAAAAGTTGTGCAACTTAGGTGTGAACTTTATGAACAAATGGACTATGATACGGTTGACTGTTTCTTAAGGAGGGAAAGTTATCCAGAGCAAGTGAATTATATAGGAGCTCAATATGGACGAAGAGGGGGAAACAATCCCTACTTCAACACTTACAACCTTGGGTGAAAGAATCACCCTAACTTCTCATGGACAAACAATGCTAGAGGACAGTTCAAACCTCAAGGACAATCAGGCTTCCAACAAGACAAACAAAGCTCAATGGAATCCAAATTGAATAGAATTTTAAATAAGCTTGGAACTCTAGATAATGCACAAAAGAAGTTGGAAGGCAAATTTGAACAAGTAACAAAGAACCATGCATCTTCAATCCATAATCTAGAGGTCCAAGTAAGCCAATTGTTAAACGCTTTCTCTACGCAAAATGTGGGAAGTTTTCGTAGCACTTCGAGAACAAAACCAAGGGTGCAACTAACGGTTATTACATTTTGAAATGGGAAGGAACTTGAACCACCCACAAAGACAATAGAGGAGCTCGTCCATCTTGTTGAGAAAAATTAAGAAAAAGAGAAAGAAGCAAATATGAACGAATATCATCCTTATGTCGCCCCTCCGCCATATCAACCCAAGTTCCCTTTTCCTTAACGAGTGCAAAAGAAGAAGCTAGATGCACAATTTACAAAATTTGTTGAGAAATTGAAGATGCTAGAAATAAATCTCTAATTTGTAAAGGCTTTAGGACACATGCCTAAATACATAAAATTTTTTAAGGACATATTTTCAAAGAAGTGTATTTGGGAAGATAATCAGACGGTAGCTCTAATTGGCACTTATAGTTCCATAGTCACTAGTTAAATGCCATCTAAATTGAAGGATCCAGGGAGTTTCACAATACCCTGTGTGGTTGGTGAGTTTGAATTCACAAAGTGCTTGTGCGATTTAGGTGTAAGTATTAATCTTATGCCTTTATCAATATTCAAGAAGTTAGGATTAGGGGAGGTCAAACCAACATCAATGTTAATTCAGTTGGCTGATCAATCCATTAAAAGACCATTTGGAATAGTGGAAGACATTCTGATGCAAGTGTACAAATTCATTATTCCTGTAGATTTTGTGGTTCTCGATTTTCAAGAAGATAAGAACTATCCACTGATCCTAGGTCGACCATTTATGAATACAGGGAAAGCAATAATTCACGTTCACGAAGTTAAATTAACACTTTTAATAGGAGAGGATCATATCAATTTCAGTATGAATAAAGCTATAAAGAATCCAACTACGATCAGCACATGCATGAAGGTTGAAATTATGGATAAAAATAAGTAAGAACAAGTGAAGAGTTACATCGTAGAAATACAGTCAGTGGGAGTGGAGACAGATAATGGGTATCAAAAACTTGAATCTAAAGCAGACAATGAGATGGAGGAGTCAGATGTTCAAATGCATCAAGATAAATTAGTTCAAACCGAAGCACCCATACCACCATCTATAGAAAAACCACCTATATTAGAGCTTAAAACTTTGTGTGCACATCTCAGATATGCCTTTCTAGGTGAAGGTAAAATGCTACCAATAATCATCTCCAATTAATTGAATGAGAAACAAGAAAGTAAGGTGGTAGAAATTGTTAGAAAGCGAATGAAAGCCATTGAATGGAAGATTGCTGATATTCAAGGTATAAGCCCAAATGTTTGCATACACTGAATAAGCCTAGAGGAAGGATGTAGAACAGTGAGGGAGCGTCAACGAAGGTTAAACCCTAACATGAAGGAGGTGGTCAAGAAGGAGATAATAAAACTCTTAGATACAGGGATAATTTATCCCATCTCCGATAGTGAATGGGTCAGTCCAACGCAATGTGTACCTAAAAAAGATGGAACGATGGTAATAGAAAGTAGTAGTGGAGAAGTAATTTCAACAAGAATGGTCATAGGATGGAGAGTATGCATAAATTATCGTAAACTCAACTCAGTGACTAAGAAATATCATTTTCCTCTCCCATTCATAGACCAGATGATAGAAAAGATAGCTGGACATTCGTTTTATTACTTCTTAAATGGATATTTGGGATATAATTGAATTTTCATTTACCCTGATGATTAAGAAAATACCACATTCACCTGCCCTTATGGTACATTGGCGTATAGTCGGATGCCTTTCAGCCTATGCAATGCCCTGGCTATATTTTAAAGATGTATGATGTCTATCTTCGACGATATGATAAAATATAAAATGGAGGTGTTTATGGATGATTTTTCAAATTTTGGAGATTCTTTCGAGATGTGTTTAACTAATTTGGATAGAATTCTTAAAAGTTGTGAAGAGTCACATTTGTTACTGAATTGGGAGAAATGCCATTTTATGGTGCAAGAGGTATAGTGCTAGGTCATAAAATCTCCCACTAAGGATTTGAGGTTGACAGAGCAAAAATAGAAGTGATAGAGAAATTTCCTTCGCCAAGCAATGTAAAAGGTATGCGAGGATTCTTAGGTCATGTAGGATTTTACTGTCGAGTGATTAAGACTTTTCGCAAATCGCATAACCTTTGACAATGTGCCCTTTATGTTTAATGATAAGTGTATGTATGCATTCAGCAAATTAAAGGAGGCATTAATATCAACATCAATTCTATAACCACCAGAGTAGACACTTCCATTTGAAGTTACGTGTGATGTAAGCGACTAAGCCATATTTTGTGTATTGGGTCAAAGGAAAGATAAAAGGTTACATGTAATCTACTATGCTAGCAAGACCCTTGTAGGACCTCAACTGAATTACACCACTATAGAGAAGGAATTACTCGTATTAGTGTACACGTGTGATAAGTTTCAACAATACCGTTTGGGGTCAATGGTAATTGTATTCACCGATCACGCGAGATTAAAATAACTTTTCAACAAAAAAGATGCAAAACTAAGGCTCATTCGATGGGTGTTACTTTTACAGGAATTTAATATAGAGGTGAGAGATAAAAAGGGAGCAAAAAATATGGTTGCATATCATTTATCCAGATTGGAAGGAGGGGAATGCAAGCTAAGTGAAGATATTAATGAAAATTTTCCAGATAAAACCCTGATGCTACTCGAAAGTTTAAATACACTATAGTTTATCGATATCACAAATTATGTTGCTAGTAGTAAACTTCGTTCAGATTTATCTTACCAATAAAGAAAGAGATTCTTGCATGATTGTAACCCATATATATGGGACGAGCCAATTTTATATAGAGCATACGTTGATAGGTTAATGCGACAATGTGTTTGAGAAGAAGAAATGTTGGACATCTTAAAGCAATGTCATGAAGGTCAGTATGCTGGACATTATTGAGCCAACAAAATAGCGGCTCGAATACTCAAAAGTGGATTTTATTGGCCACAATTGTTTAAGGATGCTCAGACTTTTATAGCACAATGTGATCAATGTCAGAGAATAGATAACATCTCCAGAAGAGATGAGATGCCTTTATCTAACATTTTATAAGTGGAAGTCTTTGATGTATCGGGCATCGACTTTATGGGTCCTTTCCCATCCTCAATGGGAAACATGTACATTCTAGTGGGGGTGGATTATGTTTTCCATTGGGCTGAAGCAGTGGCATCTCCAACCAATGATGGAAAGATGATGCAAAAGTCCACCAAATGGTTATTTAATCAGTTTAGAGTGCCACGTACGATAATAAGTGATGGAGGTACACATTTTTGCAACAATCTTTTGATGATCTCTTAAAAAGATGTAGAGCATACCATCGTGTTGCTGCACCTTACCATCCACAGACTAGTGGCTAAGTGGAAGTTATTAATCAAGAACTAAAATGAATTTTGGAAAAGACTGTGAATGACTCTAAAAACGATTAAGCAATAAAGTTAAACGATGCCCTATGGCTTATAGGATTACGTTCAAAACACGTATTGGAACAACTCCTTATAGGCTTGTGTATGGAAAACTTTATAAGGAAAAGGTAAAGAAATGGCACGATTCTCGTCTTAAACAAAAGGAATTTAAACTAGGAGACGTGGTTCTGCTATATAATTTAAAGCTGAGGATGTTTCCAGGGAAGTTAAAATCTTTATGGAATGGACCTTTTATGGTCATTCAAGTTTTTGATCATGGAGCTCTCAAACTAGAAAATGCTAACAAGGACACTTTTAAGGTCAATGGGCATTGCTACAAGCTATATCTAGGAGGAGCAATTCCTAAGGATATGGAAGTGATTTCCTTCTGTCTTAGAAATTAAGATGTCTCTATGACTGCAAGGCCAAGCTAAGGACCATAAATTAGCACATTTAATAGTTTGATTAAAGTCATTAGGTTTAGTAAGAGTTGTTTTGAACTTTCAAATAAAACTTTAGTAATTTGGATTGATCTGGAATCACTAAATAGCTCACTCTCTTCAAGCAATTCCTAGATAAGACAACAATCTTAGGACGTTCAACTGTCACCTCCAACATCATCCCCGTGTCCATCATCATGAGGCTTTATTCTAACCCTTTTCTTTTTAAATTTAGTCTTTATTTTATTTTATTCTAACTTGTGTTTCTTCGTTCTATATGTGTTTATTTATCCCCTTCTCACATTGAGGACAATGTATTCTTCAAATGTGGGGAGGGTTATGTGTTTTGTTTTGAATGTGAATTATGCATATTATATGATAGTTTGTTAAGCTGCATTTTATGAATTGTGTGAATGTGTCAATGGCTTAGATGATTTGAAATTGATTTAATTTTGAACATAGTCTATTAGGTTGTGAAAAATCATTAGCTAGCAAAATTAGTGAATTGGGGTCTTTGACTAATGCCTTTTGACTTAAACAGCTTTGCTAGTATTTTTTCATGGAAACAAGTAGCTAAAACAATAAGGTAGGCAATAAAAAAATTCATGTTTGTTAATTTTAAATAAATAACTATTCCGCTGGCTTTTAGGTTATGAATAGAGCTAATAACCAGTTGAGAATGTGATGTAACTGAGTTACACGCATCACAAATGTGGGCATTCGTGTCAAAGGCTATAATGACATTCCAACCAAGCAGCTTAAAAAAAAACCACATGACTTAGTTGAGTAACTAGATCGACAGTTATTACCAATGTTTGTCTCCACGTAAAAAGACTAAGTCCATGTTCACATAAAGTAAATAAAAATATTGTGTGTTTTCGAAAAAAAATTATCAAACTTGTAATAGCTTGACTTTTCATGAAAACGTACTTAGGAGTAGCTACAGAGTCTGAGTGACCAAAGAATTATTGATGTGTGTGTGTAGTTGAAAAGGATAAACAGTTTAGCACTTGAGTCTGGTTTAATATGTATATTTAGTTCAAAGCCCCAAGATACAAATTTTGTGTGAAGAGAGATCTTGTATAGGTTTTTGATAGTTTATTAGACAACTTCAAATATAATTAGGGTTTTGGATAGGTTGTTAACTGAGAAATTGCAATTTTCTATAATCTGATTAGAGTTTATATTTTAGAGTTAATGGTTATAACCCAAGAGAGAGTAATCAACCCTAGGTTCATCTAGAACCAATAATCTAGTAAGTCATAATTGATTAGGTTAGCATTAATAATAGGGAAATTCCCTTTACTTTCAATTGATAATTTTTTAGGTTAATTCTTAAGTGTGTTGCAATAGGTAAATTGTTAATATTTTTGTAATTGATTCTTGGAATGAATTGCATGATTAAATTGAATTCTTGTTTTAGTTTTGCTATCTTTTGAATTTCAGCAAATTTTGTTGGTCTTAGATTTTAGCACTAGATTATCCCTCCTTGTGGGATCGACACCTTAGTACTATGCGAACGATCTGTGCGCTTACAGATTATCGAGGTTAACTAATTAAAACTTACATACCTTAAAAAAACTACGATCATTCCATCCATCGACCAAAGGGACATAGGTTGGAAAAATATTACTTAGGCTAACTAAACTTTGCAAAACTAGCTATTGTAATGACTAGTTCAAGTGCATAATTTCTATAAGAGTTAGTTTTTGTATAAATGGACAATATATGAGTTGTAGAAAGAATATTTAGTACTAAAAGGATTTTTGGGAAATATTGAGATAGCTTTAAGTGCATTTATATGTTTATGGGTATGATATTAACCATTAATACATTACACGATTAAGAATATATGTTATTGAGTTATAATTAGACTATTATGTGATCAAATGGAGAGTAATTGAGTTATATATGGTTATTTTCCACTTGTAAAAAGAATATCTATAAAAGGTTCCTCTTTACTCTTAGAAAATAAGATACGTAAGATTCCTCTTCACATATTAAAGGAAGAGATATAATGGGATTCTCAAGTGTAAGCTATGGATTATTTAATTGAGCCACTATAAATTTATTTTTATGCTCTCTTTCTCTAATCCCTTTATTATATTTGTTCTTATATGATTGTCATTTAACTAATTTTCACATTCACTTATTTGCAAAAATCTTTTAAATTTTATGCATATAGTTCACCCTCTTCTATGTGTTGCCTAGGGACCAATAGTTAATATCAAAACAATTCTAATATAGTTGCATAAATTTCTAATGAAATTTAAATAAAGATAATATTGAAATAATTTACATAATATTTAGCTAATAGAGCCAAGGTATAACTAGAATTTAATTCTTTGATGTTTGTAATTACCTATATTAGAAATCGGAATAAAATATTTCTTTTTGCCTAAAAGGGTTTATTTTTGTGGATTAGTAGAGAATCAACATTATATCAAAATGAAATATATACTTATAGATAAAGTGGAGCATAAAATACTTAAGATAGACATAAGTAGAAATCCAATGATAAAAGACTTTAGTTAATATAGTGTTAATAAGGATAGTCTTTAGTAGAAATCCAATAATAGCGCATATTCTAGTTTTTGTCCTTAGTATAACTAAGTTTAATATGGTGTTTATGTGAGAAAGTGATCATATGATATGAAACACACTTGAAATCATATACGAAGCCACTAATTAAGTAAAAAAGAGCAAATTGAACATATTAATGCACTAATATGAGCTATCTTAAATGGAGACAAATGAGTTAATTTTTAATGTATATGCTCACTTCATTTAGATCATTAATGCTCTTAAAGCACTTTGTAAGAGTTAAACTAACATCAAATTGATGATAAAGTTTCTTAGGTCCTCACATGGCCATAAGAAGCAAAAATTTGTGCACCTTAACATTGGAAGAATGTATAGGATCACTCCTCACTGAATAAAGGAGGTCATTCAATCGAATTAGGAGATTTTAGATCACTTGTTAACCAAATGTAATGTATAAATCAATTAAAAACCTTTGTTTGAAAGTCATACATGGAACTCTTTTAGTTTCCAACTATTTTTAGTTTTTTTATTAACCAAATTTTGGTTAGGTTAACTAAACTACCTATAACTAGATGTTGTAACAACTAGTTTGAGTGTATAATGACTATATAAGATGGGTTTGCGAATAAATAGATTATATATAAATTGAGAGAAGAATCTTTAGCCCTAAATAGTGGGACTAGAAAAAGTTAGTCAGGGAGCTTTGAATGCATTCATATGTATGAGCATCATATAGGACCTTACTACATTGTGTGATCAATAAAGAAGCCTTAACTTGTAACACACTATTGTGTGATCAATTGAAGAAAAATTATGCTGTATAGGATTCCTTATCTTTTGTGTCAAAGATATGTAAAAAATTTTGATTCACTCTTAGAAAGGAAGAAATGTAAGGATTCTTCTTCAGTTAAAAGATGTACAAGGGGTTCTTTCACTCACTAAATGAAGACAAATAGTAAATTCTTAAGTGGAGCTTAAGGAGTGGACTAGGCCAAGGGTTATTTTCTAATCTCTTTATTGTATTTGTAATTTTGTGATTGTCGTTTGACTAATTGCCACATTTCACATATTATACTAAACAATTTATTCATAATCTGAAAAGGTTTCAAAATTAGTACTCACATAATTCACCTTCTCTCTTATGTGTCATATGAGAACCAATAATACCATATTGAATGTTAATTTATAATTCTTCTTTAATGAGGTAGAAAAGATCAAAAACAAAGGAAAACACATTTTAGAGAAGTGCAACATGAGGGTTTGTCTATAACTTTACTAAACGTAAGTTAGACATTAATAAGCCAAATATCATTGTTTAGCCCATTTTAAATATAGTTTAATTCAAATTAATTTTCTTTCTTCAATTTTTGTTTTATATGTTGAAGAAAAACGTATAATCTACGAAAAATATTAAGCAATATTCAATACCAATTGAGTTAATTTTCATATTTAATTTAGTTGTGTAATTACTTAACTTATTATTACAGATTAATATTGACTACTGACATTATAATATGACAAGTTAAATTTTAATAATGTCAAGATTAACTTAATTATTTTTCATATATAACCTTTATTTATAAACCAATAATTTCATCACCAGTTACTTTAATTGAATATAAAATATAAAATTAGTGGCTATTATATATATAATACTATCATATCATTTTATAAATTAATAAAATTATTAAATTGATAATTCATTTTCAATTTTAAGAACAAACATTCTAATGAAGAGTCCTATATTACTACCCAACTCATATAATTATATTATATTTCAATATCATAGGTTTGTCCTTACATGACGTATAAGAGAGAGGTAAATTATGCATCTATACTTTTAAAATTTTTCAAACATTAATAAATAAATTTTTGCAATAATAATTAAAGAGTAATGAAAGAGACAAAATATCAATTTATAGTGGAATGGACAAGCAAATTTCAAACTACATCCATTATCTAATAGAGAATTCACTATCACTTCTTTAATAGGAAAGGAGAATCCTTTCATACATGCATCTTCCTTTAGGAGAAGAGGAAATGTTACACATCTTTTTCTACCCTTTATACATCTTCTTTTATCACAGGTGAAGAGGAATCCTAAATAATTTAATTACTATCTTAATTACATCCCAATAATTGAAATACTAAGAATTTATATTTTGATCACATAGTGAACTAAGGATTTATGTCATATATATAGATACAAGCATGTAATGAACCTCTCTTAAAAGCTTATGATGACCCCCTTTGTGCTAAAGATTATATTCACAACTCATTTATTCTCTATTTATTTCAAAGATAACTTTAAATAGCCATTAGAAACACAAACTAGCTATCGAAATGAATTAGTTTATAGGTACAATAAGCTATCCAATTGATTTATACTTTTTTAACCATACTAAAATCAATTAGGTATATGCACCTATCATTTTTATAGTATAGTCTAATGAATCTGAGTATCATTCCTATGAGGATCATAATTACTAGTAATAAATATCATTCTATTACCTAATTTAATAAAACAAATAATTGATCCAAAAATTGATTAAATAAAATAAAATTACTAATTTAAAATAACAAACCAAAGTAATAGATTAGACTGAAGCAATCAATTGACAAGTAAAAAACATATATAGAATTCCTTTAGAATCTTTCTATGCTTAAATTTATCTTGATTTAGTTATTAACCCTAGTTTCTTCTATTAGTAGAAATTTCAGAGTCATAACTATATTCTTTATTAGGAAATATAACTTAAATCCTTAATTTAATTGTTCGAAATCTCTTTTTAGTCAAAACCCCTAAGAATATGATACCTTATTATATAAATTCCTATGTTAGAATTGACTCTAACTTAGAAGATTTATATAATCATATCTATATAAATTCCTTTATTAGACTTGACTCTAACCTAGAAGATGTATATGGCCCTATCTTTAGGATTTCTTAAAGTTCTTATTATTCATTCCTTGATCTACTCATACATATGATTTTTTTAAAACCAGGGGTAGTACCCTAGAGGGGATGGTTACCCTATTTTATTAATTTAAAAAATGTACAAAGTGGGAGAGATTGATTTTCACAATACTGCTATGAATATAAACCAACCAGTAAAAACCAATAATAAAATGGTAATAAAAGCATTGAAAAAGTACATGCACCGATTCTACTATGACTATGAATTGTCTAGCTTTAACTTGAATCGAAGGATAAGATACTTTGTCCAATGTCACAATTTCCTATAAGCCATGCGGAAACTGCAACCATTCTCTGTAAACCAACAACCCCTCTGTAGAGCATCCCAAGTTTACTATATAGTCTGCTGTCTAGTTAGCCTCCCTAAAATAGTGTTGAATCCCTCTTATAAAATTATAATTATAAACCTCCCGAATTAGGGGCATAATTCACCATGGAATTTGAGAATAATGATTAAGCACATCCACAATTACCTTAGAGTCAAGTTCCACCAGTAACTGGGCATGTTCAAGTATCTTTGCACATAATTCTAAGCCTTGTAATAAAGCTCGAATTATTCTCTTGGCACTGCAAAACTCTTCGTGTTTGTAAACTTAGTTAAAACTATTGAGAGAATCTCTGCCCAAATAATGAAAAGTGCCGGAGATAGATGGTCTTCTTGACGGAGACCTATAGTAGAGTGAAAATAGCCCGTTAGTGGTCTATTAACTAGGATCGAAAACTAGCATTTTGATAGTAATCGCCACACCTAGTCAATAAACTGTTCCCTAAAGCCAAACCTCCTAAGAACCTTAATTAAAAATAGACAAGGCATATGATCATATGCCTTCGTCATATCAAGTTTTAACACCACATTTCTTCCCCTCATCTTCCTTTTCATATCCATATATAGTTCTTGGGCTAGTAATATATTATCTAAAATCATTCGATCAGGTAAGAAGGTTGCCTACTGAGGAGATATGAAATGAGGTAATACAGAACACAATTATTAGCCATTAGCTTTGATATAACTTTCTGAATAAAATTACACAAGCTAATCGAGTGGAATTTTGAAAACTGAGACTCATTCACCACCTTAGGGATCAACAAAAGCAACATAGAGATATAAGATCGTGGCAAATCTCCCTCTGATAAAAAATTCTTTAATGCCTGAACAGCATCACCCCCAATCACCTCCCAGCAAAAAAAGTAAGAATCTGCCTGTGTGACCATTCGACGTTGCCACGTTGTCCTTATCCATTTCTTTCAAGGTAACGTATATCTCCTCCCTCTTTGGAAGGGACTGGAGTAATCACTCTCCTTAGATGGGACAACTGGATGAATCACAAGATCCACTAGCCCATCCATACACTGATATCCACTGATTCCTCACATAATAAATGTTTGAAGAAACCCACCCCTTCTGCCAGGATCAACTATGGATCTGATGTCCATTCCCCAGTCGAACCTCGAATTTAATAAATAACAAATTAGTTTCTCCTCTCTTTCACTGTGATATGGAAAAATTTTATGTTTGCATCTTCCTCCTTTATCCATTTCACCCTTACTTTTTGTCATCAAAACGTCTCTTCCTTAAGCAAAGCACATCTGTACTTTTCTTGAGCCATCTGCAAAGCCTCTCATAAATCTATAGTACCATCCACCTCAAAGGCACTTTCTACCATTAACACCCCATCTTTAATCCTTCTCACATTTTTTATAAAATTCCTACACATGAGGTGATTCCACTGTTTAAGGTTCGCTCTTAATTTATGCATTTTTTGATATAAAACTTGTAATGACCAACTCGAGCAAACCTTTACCTATTTTTACTTTACTATCTCTAAAAATTCATTTCGTAAGCACCATGTATTTTAGAACCAAAATGCTTTATTACTAGCAACCTGGCAGTTATCAGTAATCTTTAAGAGCAAAAGAGAATTATCAAATTAAACCCAACTCAAGTGTTAAACCGTTACAGTCAACTGGGATACCCATTCAATATTCACCAGACTCTTAGCAAGTATTTTCCATATCCTCTGAGTACCTTCTCTATTGTTAGTCTATGCAAACCGAAAACCTATCTATCCAGTATCCACCAGGGAGCATGTAGTCATAAAATTTTGACAATGCTCTGCCTCAGAAACCTACAATGGCAACCTACCAATCTTTCTTGCCACAAAAAGACATACATTTAATTCCCCACAAAAAAACCAAGGACATGTAGTAGGCACAAAGGAATCCCACAACAATCTTCTCTCAACCATGGACCAAAAAGCATAGGAAAACGTGAAACATAAAAATTGATTTATTAGAAAATGGGGCACTTTCAAAGACAACTTTTGAGAATTTCATACAAAATATCATAAGGAAACTCCTTATTATAAAAGACTCAGACATAACTTATGGCATTAGTAACCATCCTTTCAAATTTTAATTTATATCTTATTTCATCAACACATGACAAGTTAAGCCTTGGTTCAACAACTACAACCATTTGCAATGTATGAATTTTCTTTAATTTTTTCAATCTCAAAACTGAAAGTTTATTGTCCAATCCACAAATATATCAAAATAGGGCCCTAATCATTGGGACTTGGAAAAAGGAATTTAAGTAGTCTAAAGTTGGGATCACATTCAAACACTAATAGCATGTTGCATGGAAGTTAAAGTTTGAGCGATTACCTCACTTAGTGTCGCCAAAACTACCATCAGATCAATCTAAACTTAGAGTATGCGTCATTCTTCATTATACTCAGTGATGCTAGATCGAAAGTCATCCTAGATTCAGACCCCCTAACATTGACATTCAACTGCAGCTAGGTGTCCACTATATCTGAATTTGCTAGCTCACATTCATTATTCATTTGAATTCCAAAAGTTGTAGTAGCCTCAACCATTGGTAATTCAAGACCAATAGCCCCAGCATGTCCCAGCGATACAGCAGTTGTAGTTGACCCCGATAATATAACATGAATTTTCAGCAATATCATGACATACTTGATGATACAATAATAAGACCTAGTGATACAACAATAATTTTCGATAAAGTATTAATAGCAGTAGACAATAGTTTCACAGCAGCTACAGATAAAGGTGAAGCGGCAAACCTTAGTGAAACAATAGCAATGGCTGCTAAACTCGCAATTGCGACACGAACTTCCAAATTTGACAAACCCTTTGAACCATCATTAAGAACTGAGAATCTGATCAAGTTTGACGAGATTGAAATGGCAACACTATTCACCGCGACTGACATCAAACCAATTATAGTAGTAAACGAAGGCAAAATAATAGCAACCCTAGATACCAAAGTTGACAAAAGCACTGAAGCAGTAGGAACAATTAGAGGCATGTTCAAGGTCGATATAGCAAAGACAATAGCAATCTCAATAGTGAGACAAGGCGACTCAACATAATCATAACCAAGTGTATAAAAGGCATCAATCTCATTCTTTAATAAGGGCAAATCTAGTAGGTCAGGTGAGGGCAGCATCTCCTCCAGGATAGAAGTAGGCAGCAAATAACCTTATACAAGATTCAATAAAGCATCTTTAGTCTCCAAAAGATTTTGTTTATCCATTTTCTTTAAACCGAACAATTACTTTTTTGGTAATTTAAGAATTGGACCATTCATAATCTCTTTACCCTTCAAGGTCTCAAGTTTATCATTCACTTTTGGCTTGGGAATCCACTTCTTCTTTGGATCAAATATTCTACCATTAAAGGGTCAAAAACTCTCCTCAACATGACCTATCTTTTTTTAATAATGATAGAAACTTGGGACGCCCTTATATTCAATGATTTCTAATATCCATGGTTACCGTTCTTCAGTCAAAAATAAGGAATCAGTACCTTAGATACATCTAATTCAACACAAATTTGCACCAAACTCGTTCCCGCTAATGTGATCATCAAGGAATCAATTTTGAGAGGTTGCCAACTATCTTACTAATTGGGTAAAGCGGGCTTTTAGAGAAATAATGAACCAGTAGTGCAAGAAGATCCATACTAGAACGATTGAAGGTTCTTTAGTGAGTGAAAATTTGGTGTCCATTTAAATATTCTCCATACACTCTTCATCAAAAATTAGGAGTAATCTTTTTTAACATCAAAGCGGATCAATATGTGACGATAATCCAATAGGCCGATATGCATAGTCTCTTTATAGCCTACTGCAATTATCTGTTTATGAAGCCTATTCATCGTTGGCCGCCCACTTGAAATTTTTTTAACTAGCAATTGAAAAAATGGGGTAGTCAGTTTTGACACTTAAGCGTCTGAAATTCTAGGCTTGGCTCTCCTTTGTATGTCATAGAATTCTTCACTATAATAGGTTCTTTGTGTTGGTTGACTCCTTGCAAAACATCTACAAATGATCACTGTTTAGGAGAAGATGAAGGATGGCCTCCAGAAGACGTCGTCATGGTAGCAGCGGTGTCAGAAACAATGAAAAATTAAGTTTCTCAGTTAGGAACTTGTAATTGAAAGCAACTGATTTCAGATCGTATATATGATTTGTTAATTCCAATATGCAAAATCAAAATTTGAATCAAAATAATGAAAATTTTTAATTAAAAAATAAGAAGTAATCCTGCAAAATATGTACGATAATTTAGGTCTTCTATTAAATTAAAGAATCAATCCAAAAAAATAATTTTAGGGTGTATACTATCTAGGTTTATCCTAATCTAGTTCATACTAAGATAAATAAAAACAATAAAAACCAAGAAAGAACACAAAATAAAAGAACTTATTCCAATAGATCTTGAAATCTTGATGTCTTCATTTGAATCTTGAAGGAAATTCTTTCTTTTCTCTCCCAAGTTTCTCTCTTATTATCTTAAGGTGCTCTAATTCGTATCCTAATTATATGTTTTTATCCACTCCTTATCTGCCTCATATCTCTCCCTTTCCTTTATGTTTAAAAACCTTAAAAATTCCAATCTTATGACCAATATAGGTCAAACATAAACTTATGTTGTTCTCATGTTCCTCCCCTTATAAAATTTTTTTTGAGCTATAAAAAAACACCTCCAATATGGTCTTGAACATAGACCTATATTGGACCCATGTTAGAGTTGTGTTGCATGCAATCTAATATGACTTCAATAAGGTGTCATGTTTGCGGGTCCTTTATTTAAAATTTCATCAAAAGATGTTTTGAACTAGTTCCAACTTGCTCGAACTTATTAATTCTTCAAGACCTGTATAGAAAATATAAGCCATATAGAGTACCAAATCTAATTCAAAAAATCCAAAAACATGAAAAATGCTCTCAAAATTATGTTTAAAATAGTTTAATTAAAACTTATCATTTCTCTGACCAATATTATAATTATTATTATGAGGATTATTTTGAGGATAGTTCCTCATAAAAATAACTTGATCGTTTAAGTATCATATATTGTAAGGCTGATATGTGTTTAAATGTTGATTCATTTGATTTACTACACTTAGTGATTAATGCCTTAGAAATGTTTAGGATACTCACTTTAGCTTATTTAACTTTAGGTACATTTCATAAGTAAATGAGCTAAAGTGACCTGAAAGCATATTCATTGAAGTCATCCTCACAATGTCCATACTCTATTGATTCATAGAGCAAGAAGAAGAAGAGATTGAAAGAAGAAGAGACAAAATGTGAAAAGCTAAGGTAGAAGACCACTCACGGCCTGCTGGAAAAATTCACAATCGTGAGTAAAGTCTCATGGCTATGACAGCCAGCTGCATGGGTGTGAGACTTTCTCATGTCCATACATGTTTTTTAGCAGCCCATGCCTTCTCATGATGATGCCAACTGCTATGCTTCTTTGTTGCTAGCTCCCATGCATTCTCACCCAGCCATCCATGCATTCTTCCAGCTGTTGTAAGAAGCTTCTCACAACTGTGAGAAGCTACTCACGAGTACGACATGTTTAGTCGTGAGAAGGCCATGTGTCTCATTATGGCCAGTCACTCCTTATTTAAAACCTTAATCTTTACCACATAAGGAAAAGTGTGACGGTAAAATAAAATTCGGTATAATCCTAGCTGAAAATGCTTCTCTCATTTCTCTTCAGTTTTCCTTCGTTCTTTAACATTGAAAGTGGCGATGGAGAGGATGGTCGAAGGTGAGAGCTTGAAGATGGAGATGAAAGGCTAACTTTCCAACATTGGTTCAATGGGGATACAATGCCAAGTCACAGTTAAGCTATTTCATCCTATTAACATTGTAATCTCTTTTCAGATTATTATGTTGTTTTTGTTGATTGAATCAGGTTTTGGATAGATGTGTGTTGATTGAATCAACTCTTGGATGGACTATCTCAATGTATTATTTTAATTGTTTTATTTCGAACCTATTGCTATAATGTTGAATGTAATTTACAATTGTTACATTTTATGTTTTTAAGTAGCATCTAATGATCATGAATTGTTAGGAACAACATAACTTAAGTTAGATAACCCGAACATATGAGGTTACTACTTGTATTGAATGTTTTCCATGTTGTAATGCTACTGTGAAATTGAATCTAGAGATCATATCCTAAGCTATTCAGTAGTTAGGTTTAATTAACGATCGTATCTAAATTAAACACAATCTAAGGGAAAATCGAGATTAGCAGAGCGTACTGTTAGTCTCAGATCAATAATTTGAAGAGAGGTGTAAAGACGTTATGATCATAGAATATGCTTGATCGTTTTTAGGCTAAGATTGAACCTAAAATCGAACCTTACTCATATTCAACACTTTAATTATTTTATATTGCTTGCTTTAATTTATTTTCATTAGTTTACTTTTATTTTATTTTCTAAATTGCTAAAATTCCAAAAACCCCATTTTCATATTTTCCTTGCATCAATTAATTTTGTTACAAAAATTAGCTAAACATTCCTTGTAGATTCAATCCCAACTCACCATAACTACAAATTTTAGTATGCAGAGTCAGGTAAATTTCATAGTGCACTCGACATACGTTGTCAAATTTTAGTGCCGTTGTTAGGGAATGTGGTAAATTAATTTTGTTTTTGATTTTATTTAGTGTTTTGTGAATATATTTGTTTATAATTGTTTCTTTTTACTATTTGTTAAATTTTAAACCCTTGCCAGTGTTGGTGTATGGTAGCGACCAGATCTCCTCATAGAGAATTTGAGCAACTTGATCTGGAGATCAAGAGAACATTAAGGAGATTGTGTATGGAAGCAAGATCAAATCTAGTGGAAGAATCAAAATTTAAATCTAAAGACACAATTGTAAACTCGAGAACTCTGAGGGAGTTAGCTTCACCTAATTTAACTCAAAGATCATTATGCATAAAATTTTTTAATTTTACTGGACATATTACCTTTGATTTAAAGTCTGGACTAATACATTTATTGCCTAACTTTCATGGTCTTGCAGGTGAGGATACGTATAAACATCTTAAGGAGCTCGATGTGGTTTGTTTGAGCATGAAGTCTTCTGGGGTGACGGAGGAGCAGATCATATTAAGGGCATTCCTGTTCTGACTCAAAGATGCAACGAAGGATTGGTTATTTAATTTACCAATTGGAAGCATAAATACGTGGCTAGAGATGAAGAGACTATTCTTGGAGAAATATTTTTTGGCCTCAAAGATAGCAAGTACTCGAAAGGAGATTTGTGACATCAAGCAGTATAATGGAGAGTCTTTTTACAAGTATTGGGAGCGGTTCAAGAAGTTATGTGCCAATTGTCTACATCACAACATACTGGAGAAACTTCTCATCTAATATTTCTATGAAGGACTACTACTGATGGAGAGGAGTTTGGTTGATGCGGTGAGTGGTGGGACACTTTGTGAGAAGACTCCTATTGAAGTCAAGATCCTAAAAGAGTAGATGGCTATAAACACCCAATAATTCGGCACTCGCAACAATGTTTGACATGTAAACGAGGTAAATACTTCATCTATCGAACATCATTTACATGAACTAACATCTTTTGTGAGACATATTGCATTTGTACAGGCACAAGTGAAAGTATGAGGAATATGTTCAAACACGAGTCATCTAATTAATGAGTGCTCGACACTACAAGAGGGAAATATAGAGTATATGAATGTTGCAGGAGGGAACTTCCCAAATCAGTACAACTCATACTCGCAGACAAATAACCTAGGCTAGAGGGATCACCCCAACCTGAGTTACGGAGGGAATAGATAATAAAACTACTTCCAAAATCGATCGCAAGGAACACAACAATTTTAACAAAGACCACAAGGAGCATAAGGAGCCTTCTCTTCTAGTTCTGGTACATCCCTCAACAAATTTATCAAGGCTTCTATTGCTAATAATCTTTAGTTTCAACAAGATATGTAGCAACTTGAATAGAGTATGATGCAGCTTAGTCAGAGTATGTAATAGCTTGAGCAAAGGACGAAATTGAGCATATAGAACATAGAGAACCAAATGTGTCTAAATGGCAGTGAGGCTCAACTAGTTAAAATCACAAAGTGGAGGAAAGTTATCATCCCAACCTGAGGTGAATCCGAAGAATGTCAGTGCCATAACCTTGAGGAGCAGAAAGGGGATTGAGGGTCCCAAGAAAACTTCACCAAGGATTGCTACTGAGGAAAAGATCTAGAAGGAATTGAGAAAGGAGGAAAATTTGTCATCTAGTACAAAGGTAAATTTCAAAAGTCCTAATATTATTAAGACTAATCCTCCACCCTTTTTGAGCATATTAACAAGATCAAATAAGGAAGAGAAGGACACAGAGATATTGGAGACTTTCTGAAAAGTGGAAGTCAATATATCCTTGCTCGGGGAAATCAAGTAAGTACCAAGGTACATCAAATTCCTTAAAGAATTATGTATAATAAAAGGAAACTAAGGGGTGATGAGAAAGTGATGGTGGGTGAGATTGTGTCTGAGGTTTTTAAAAAAAAGATGCCTCCAAAATGCCGAGATCCAAGTATGTTTAATGTTCCTTGCAAAATTGTAAATGCTATGATCAATATAGCTATGTTGGACTTGGGTACCTCAATTAATGTGATGCCTTGTTCGATTTATGCTTCTTTGAATTTGGTTCCTTTAAAAGAAACGAGTGCAATCATATAATTGGTTGACCACACTAATGCTTATCCTAATGGTGTCATTAAGGATGTTTTGGTGTAGATGAATAAGGTAGTTTTTCTTGCAGATTTTTATATGGTGTATATGAATGATGATAATTTATACAATTCGATACCTATCTTTTTGGGGAGATCGTTTCTCAATACGCCTCAAACTAAAATAAATGTTTGTGAGGGCACCCTCATGATGGAATTTGACAGGGAAGTGATTCATTTTAACATATTTTATAACATGAAACATCCTTCTAATGATCATTGTGTTTTTTCTATTAATATGATTGATCCTTTTTGGTACATGAAATGTTTAAATTAAGATGCAAGGATCATATGGATTCAACTGAGGATATAGAACTAGAAGCTAACATTGATGTTCAAATGGAAGAGGAGCTGATGGAAATGATAACCACTTTGGAATCATTAGACTTTTCTGACATGGTATGATTTGACTTTTATAAAACTATCTGAATCTCAACAGAATTTGTTACCTTCTGATGTGCTGGCACCAGAATTTGAACTAAATCCACTCCCTACACACTTGAAGTATGCCTATTTGAGAGATAAGTATACTCTCCCAATCAATCATTTCATCGGAGTTGACTTCAAATTAAGAGGAAAGGCTAGTTCGAATGTTGCAAGAGTACAGAACGCCATCGGGTGGATGATCGCAAATATCCAGAGGATAAGTCCATCCATATTATGCATCAAATTTTGTTGGAGGAGAAGGCAAAGTCAACAAGGCAAGCTCAACATAGGATGAATCCTTCGATAATGGAAGTTGTGAAGAAGGAAGTACTGAAGCTTCTCTATACTTGAGTTATTTGTTGATCTTTAACAGCATGTGGGTAAGTCCTATCCAGGTGGTTTCAAAGAAGTCCATAATCATCATTGTGGCAAATCAGGAAGGTTATCTTCAACGTTTGATCACATTGGAAGATCAGGAGAACACCATATTCACATGCGTATTCGGTACGTTCACTTACTAAAGGATGCCATTTGGATTATGTAACATACCCACCATATTCCAAAGGTGTATGGTAAACATTTTTTCTGAGTATGTTGAGTAGATTATTGAGGTATTCATGTATGATTTCAGTGTATATGGATCTTTTTTTGATAAATGTCTTGACGATCTTTCTATTATTTTGAATGATGCATAAAAACTAACCTTGTACTGAATTAGGAGAAATGTCATTTTATGGAGGATCAAGGTATAATTTTGGGCCATGATATATCTGCTAGGGGTATTGAGGTAGACAAATCTAAGGTTGATCTTATTTCTTCTTTACCTTACCCCTCTACTGTGAGGGAAGTAGGTTCTTTTCTTGGGTATTCAAGTTTTTATCAAAGGTTCATTAAGGACTTTTCGAAGATAGCCGTACCACTATGAAAGCTCCTACAACAAGATGTCTCCTTTGAGTTCGATGAAAAGTGTAAGGAAGCATTCAACAAACTTAAGTAGCTTTTGACATCCCCACAAGTAATTAAACCGCCAGATTGGAACCTCCCCTTTGAGATCATATGTGATGTAAGTTATTATGCAATGGGGTCAGTTCTAGGATAAAGAGTGGAAAAAACATTACATGCCATCTACTATGCTTCTAAGACTATAAACCCAAACTAATTGAATTATTCAACTACTGAAAAAGAATTTTTATATGTGAATTTTGCTTTGGAAAAATTTCGATTGTATTCGCTTAGTGCTAAAGTGATTGTTTATTCAGACTATATAACTTTACGATACTTACTAACAAATAAAGAAGCAAAATCGAGGTTGATCAAATTAATTCTCTTCCTTCAGAAATTCAACTTGGAGATCAGAGATAAGAAGGGGGTAGAAAACATGGAGGTAGGCCATCTCAGCTGTTTGATAAAGGAAGAAGATGATATCCCTCAATGAGAAACCTTTTCGAATGAGCAATTATTTTTTTTCGATTCGACACCACCATGGAGGATGTGACTGATGTCATTTGATCACATAATAGGAGGTTGAGCCAACGACGATAAATGAAGGCATTATTTGGGAGGCAACCCAAGGGAAGTTAATTTTTGTTATTTACATTTTCATATTTATTATTTTCGTAAACTGCTCCATTTCTTGCATTTGATTTTACATTGATGACAATGTAAGTTTTAAGTGTTGGGGTGGGGTATATTAGTTCTTATGCATCTTTTTAAGTTTAATTGTAGCTTATGTAACTTTTTAGGCAGTTTTCAAAATCAAACAAACAAAATAAAAAATTTTCTTATTTTCTATTACTTTTACGATTATTTGGCCATAATTAAAGTGTGAAATGACTAGAATAATCCATGGCAATCTTAGCATATACTTTTTCTCTTGCGATTGGTTAGCATGCATTATTCTTAAAAGAGCTGTGGCTAGTAGTAGACAAAAACCAGTAAGGTTTTGAGTCGTATTAGATTGACACATCGATATCAGTCTCACTATTTTTTGTCATGTATGACCTTTATGACATATACATCCTCACTTTGCTTTGATTTTCTATTCGAGGCCACATTTTTATCACGTGCATTTTTATGAAAATGATTAGGCATTCTTTGTTGATTATGAGCTACATTAGCCAAATAGCCTACCCATTTATGTGAATTTTCCTTTGCTAACCCTTTTTAAGCTTTATTAACCTTTCCTTTTGAATAAACCACATTACATGCACCTAATCAAATGCCCTTACTAAGCCTTAAAGCTAGTCGAGCATTTTTTAATTCTTGATGACTGTGATTATATAAAAGCCTAAGTGTGAGGGTATGTATACATATGGTTTGGTTATGTTTGTTAATATGCCATGCTACAAATCCCAAATTGACGTAGCTTCTATCACTGTTATATTTGAAAAAAGAAAAAAGAAAACAAAAGAAAAGAAAAAAGATGAGTTTGAGTAAAAGTGTCAAGGAGGAAATACAATTGTTTTGAAAAGTTCTTAATTAATTGTTTATCCTCCTTAAGTTGTAATGATTGATTATTTGAATATATTGCACATGAGGCAGATGTTGTTTTAGACAAAGCATTTTTTATGTTATACTCATATGACTTGTTGTGTGAGAGCTAAATTGAGTTGTGAAACATAGTTGTTGCATTCTTCATGGCTGACAGTACCTAGTTTTGAATGAATGTTAACTTGTGCACTTGATATCTCGTTGAGTGTTACTTTTACTTCACTAGCTTGATGGCTCTTATGCTACATTACCCAAAACACATCTCACCATACCCTTACTCACATTACAACCCTAGAAAAGTCCTTTGATTCATCATTATCTATGTGACTTTTTAGTGGTGGAGAAATGAAATGACATACAAAGTTATGGACTATTGTGATTATGAATGGTGTTTGAGTGTACCCATAGAAATATCTTGTTTAAAAACCTTTTGTCTAAGTCGACCTCTACATTACTTAGTTTCTAAGGGTGATGAATGTTGATTAATCGTGAGTACAAGCTTTGAATGTTGAGTTATTGTTATAGGTTTTGAAAGTCATTCATCTTTACTTATGGTTTTCTATTCTTAGAAAATATGGAAAATGAGTAAAAGTTTTGATTTGTGAATTTTATTTTGACAATTTGCCCGAGATTAGTCAAAAGCTAGGTGTGAGGGAACTTGATATATGTTTAAATGTTGATTCATTTGATTTACTACACTTAGTGATTAATGCCTTAGAAATGCTTAAAATACTCACTTTAGTTCATATTTGATTTTAGGTACATCTTAGAAGTGAAGGAGCTAAAGTGACCCGAAAGCATATTCATTGAAGCCATCCTCTCAATGTCTATACTCTACTGATTCATAGAGCAAGAAGAAGAAGAAATTGAAAGAAGAAGAGACAAAATGTAATGAAAAAAGGTGGAAAACCACTCACAGCCTACTGGAAAATTGTCACAGTTATGACTGAGGTCTCACAGCTATGACAACTAGTTGCATGGGCCTAAGACCTTCTTACGCCCATGCATACTTCTTGATATCCCATGCCTTCTCACGATGATGCTAGTTGCCATGCTTCATTGTCGCCAGCTCCCATGCATTCTTATGGCAACCAACTGCATTCTCAACCAACCATCTATGCATTCTTCTAGCTGCCATAAGAAGCGTCTTATAGCTGTGAGAAGCTACTCATGAGTACGATATGTTTAGTCACACCCATGAGGTGCTCTCACACCCGTTCAAAGTAACTCACTAGCATGAGAAGGCTACATGGCCCATTATGTCCAGGTATCCCTCAATTAAAACCTAAATCTTTACTACATAAGGAAAAGTGTGACGACAGAAATAACATTCGGGATAGACCTAACTGAAAATATTTTTCTCTCATTTCTCTTCGATTATCCTTTTTTGTTCAACACCGATAGTAGCGATGGAGAGGATGGCCAAAAGTGAGAGCTTGAAGATGGAGTTAGAAGGCTAACTTCCTGACGACGGTTTAATAGGGATATTGACACCAATTCACTATTAAGTTATTTCATCATATTAACGTTTTAATCTCTTTTCAGATTATTGTGTTGTTTGTGTTGATTGAATAAGGTTTTGGATAGATGATCTTAATACACTATTTTGATTGTTCTATTTTGAACCTATTGTTATAATGTTGAATGTAATCCGTAATTATTACATTTGATGTTTGTTAGTAGCATTTAATGATTGTGAATGGTTAGGAAAAACATAACTTAGGTTAGATCCACAAATGTTTGAGGCTAGTACCTATATTAATCATTTTCCATGTCATAATGTTTCTGCCTAATTAAGTCTAGAGATCATACCTTAGGTTATTCGGTAGCTAGGTCTAATTAACGATCGTATCTTAATTAAACACAACCTAAGGGAAAATTAGGATTAGAAGAGCGTACTATTTGTCTCAGATTAATAATCCACAGAGAGGTGTAAAGAAATTAGGAAGATAGAATAAGCTTGATTCTTTTTAAGCCTAGATTGAACCTAGAATTAGACCTTACACATATTCGACACTTTAATCATTTTCCATTGCTTTCTTTAATTATTTTTGTTAGTTTAATTTTATTTTATTTTTTAAATTGCTAAAATTCCAAAATTATATTTTCTTTGCATCAATTAATTTCGTTACAGAAATTAACCAAACATTTCCTGTGGATTCGATCCTAACTCACCATAACTACAAATTTTAATGTGCAGAGTCATGTAAATTTTGTAGTACACTCGATATGCACTATCAAAGACATTAAAAATTCATAATAGAGTGTCTATTATCACAAATATAACATCTTATCACTTGAACTAGTTAAGCTACCAAACTTATAGCATTGATCTTCTTCTTCAAAGCTTCCAACTTTGCCTCTATTATGGTCACTGCATCAATATTATAGATACCTCCTAATTGAAAATTTGTTCTTAGGTTTCCCTAATATTAGTTATTCATAACTATGTTCTCAGTAAACTCTTATAATTCCTCAGGAGTTTTAAAGTCAGTAATCTCTCCCGAAGATGCATTAATTAACTATTTTGATGGATAACTCAATCGACTATGAAATGTTTGCATTTATGATACCAAATAAACTTTATATTATAAGGCAATTTCTTAATAACTCCTTATGTATTTCCTAAATATCATATAAAATCTCTAATTATTGAAAGGAAATACATCATTATTGATTTGTAATGTTTGCACTAAAAAGAGTACTTGGATAAAAACTTTTTAACATGTCCATTCAAAATAGTACTAAATCTAAGAGGAAAATTTTTCAACTATGATTTAACTCTATCCATCAATATAAAGGGGAATAACCATAGCATCGTTCATCACTCATTTAATCTAAAAGTATAATAGATCTCTAAAAATTTGGTAATATATGCATTTAGATCATATAATAAGAAATCAAACTATATAAGTTATTAAACCATTTATATCATGTTAAAATTGATCTTAAAATTATTATCCTCACTCTTATCCTTGTAATTCTAGATTTTTTCCTTACGAACGATGGTCTAACATCGTCCCCTAAAATACACTTTCCTTCCTATCATGGCATTATGTTTGGTATTTAGAACTTTAGAACTTCCAGTATCCTTTAAACTCTTAGTTTTATATCTCTTAAATTCTTAAAGTAACATCCTTTTGATTTTTAGATCTAAATCAAGTAATACTTCAAGACTACTCTTAATCATAAACTATGGAACTTAGATCCTAATATTAAGAAACAAATGAAAGATTAAGAAAAAAAGTTCTAAAATAAATAAATGGAAAAAGGAAATAAAATTTGATTAAATTATCAAAATTAAGTATCCTTAATATCTTAATCACTAGTAATGATGTAAAATACTTACTATATGTTTTTCAAATTGTACTAAAGATCAATTAGGCAAGTGTACTTATCATTCTTATAGTATATAGTCTAGTGAACATGTGTATCATTTCCACGATGACTACAAGTACTAGTAATATCCGTTAGGTTTTGATCGTGCATCTTATATATAATATATTTCAAATATACACAGTGGAAATAAAACGGAACCTCAAAGACCAGATCTACTCATACATATAGATATAGAAAAACAAAAACATGAAATGTAAGATGTTTACATACCTTTCTGACGATCTCCTTCATTCTTTAATCTTCTCCACGTTTGGTTGTCATAAACCACAACGATCAATGTAGAATGCCTCTAATAAAAGTCCATATGAAGATAGAAGGATGAAACTTCACTAGGAGATGGTTATAATTCTTTCTTTGTGCTAGCAAAGACAAGAACTTTTGAGAGAGTTAGAGAGAAAAAGTATGTGTGTATAACAAAAAGAACATTTCCTTTTCCTTTTAATCTTACACAAGATGCACAAAAATCATCTCAATTTTCTACACATTTGGCCTTCTATAACCCCACCACTAATGGAAAGTTATGGGAAGTTAATGGTCATGAATAGCATGCATTAATAGAAGTTATGGGAAGTTAATGACTATGAAAAGCATGCATTAATGGAAGCCAACAAAACTTCTTTCTAATCCATTCCATTCAACGTTTTCTACCACAATCACATCGTGATTCCAATTTTGAAACACTCTTTTATATCTTAAATCACCATTCAAGACCATTTTACTCATTCTTCGGATCTCCTATATGTGTGACCCATTAGGTTCCCAGTTTTGTTGGCCACTTGAATTAACACTTAATTAAAGTAAGTTAAGCGCAGTATCTAGCAACATGTTATAACCCCTAATTGACTGGAAAGTTAGTGGTTTGACTACGACGCCTTCTATACGTAATGTTGCCAAACAATTTATCCTTTCACCATTTATATCCCACTTGCTTCAAAGTATGGTCAAAGTGTCAACTCCCACTAGATTGACTAAGTCATATCTAGTCCAAGTGATATTAGATCTTGTCCTGAGGATCTTATTACTCTATAAATCATTGAAGACTCTCTTTATAACACATATCTACTCTATCTAGAGACTTCTGAGTAATCACCCCATCAAGAGGGCATGGGTATCATCTCCTTCTATCAGGTGTGGTGAGTCTTTTATTGGCTACTTAATTACCTCCGAATACCTCAAGTTGTAACTAATCACCACCCTATGAGTAACCCCTGAAAGGCACTGATGAATGGAGTCAAAACATTGGATCAGTATTTGAGACATACTTGAGCACCTCAAGTTAAAGGATACTTACACCATTGTGATGATGAGACTATCATTGACACTGGAATAGAATATCCATATGATTGTCTCGTAATAGTTTAATCGAATGTACTTACTACCCTTAGTAAGCATCCATATTTTAACTCTAAACAACTCATGTCTATAGCTTATGAGATCTACTGCTTGATTTAATCAAGGACTATAACATGCCTTAGTTTATCCGGATTAATGATATCCCATCTTATTAATCCTATGACTAGGAAAAATTTAGATACTAACATAATTACACATGATAGGAATCTCATTATCATGATCTCATAATGATTTCCTCCATACTATGTTTTGTATCAAGGACTTCATTAATTCAATTTAAAATCAATATCAAATCCATAAATGTATGAATATTGAAATAATGAAAAATGCCTTTACTAATTATAGAATGATTTGTACAATAAGTGCTAAAGGTGATTGCCTTTAGAGCACTTCTCTAACAAACTCCCACTTGCACTAAAGCCAATCGTCTTGATATCTAATACCATAAGTGTGTACATGTGACATAAAAATGTTTTGGGAAATAGGTTTAGTCAACGGATCAACTATATTCAGATCGGTGGGACCTCTCTCTATTTTGTCATCATTTCTACCAATGATCTCTCTGATCAAATGGTAGTGCCTAAGTACATGTTTGGACTTCTAATGAGACCTTGGTTCCTTCATCTGTGCTATAGCCCCATTATTGTCACAACACAACTATACTAGGTCAGCAATGTTCAGAACCACACCAAGTTCCATGATGAACTTCTTGATTCAAACCGCTTCCTTTGTCACTTTTGAAGCTGCAATGTTCTCTACCTCTATCGTCGAATCAGTAGTTGTCTCTTGTTTGGAACTTTTCACTAACTGTACCACCATTAAGTGTGAATACATATCCAGGCTGGGATCTTGAATCATCCCTATCGGATTGGAAGCTAGCATCAATATACCCACTTACCACAAGATCACCTTCTTTATATACCAAGAATACATCTTTAGTTCTTCTCAAGTACTTAAGGATATTCTTAAAAGTCACCCAATGACCCTCACCAAGGTCCGACTGATATTTGCTCGTAACATTTAGAGCATACGATACATCGAGTCTAGTACATAATATAACATACACGATTGATCCTATAACCAAAGCATAAGGAATCAAACTCATGCGTGTCCTCTCATCTTGTGTCTTTGGACACATAAATCTAGAGAGTGTAATCCCATGTACCATAGGAAGATAACCTCTGTTAGACTGCTCCATGCTAAACCTCTTTAACAACTTATCTATGTATATAGACTGAGAAGGACTGGGTAACCTCTTAGATCTATCTCTATAGATCCTTATCCCCAAAATATAAGTTGCTTCTCTAAGGTCTTTCGTAGAGAAGTTCTTAGGTAACCAAATTTTTACTGATTGCAAAGCTAAGATATCATTTCCTATTAGCAATATGTCATCTACACATAGTACACGGAACATGATTGCACTCCTACTAACCTTCTTCTAAACACACAACTCATCTAAATTTTATGAGAAACAAACTCTTTGATTGTCTCATCAAATCAGATATTCCAACTCCTGGATGCTTGCTTCAATCTATAAATGGATTTCTGAAGCTTGCATATCTTTATGGGTAACTACATTACCCTCCATGTTGGTTTTCTTCTTAAAAACCTGTTTACACCCTATAGGTTTTATCCCTTTGGGTGGGTCAATCAAAGTCCATACTTGGTTTTCATACATGGAATCCATTTTGAATTTTATACCTTGAGGCTATTTGTCAGATTCTAAACTCTTCAAAACCTCTTTATAGGTAGTAGGCTCATCATTTCTATGAGCAATATATCGTTAAGTTCTTTTATAAGAAATTCGTATCTCTCAGGAATATGATGTATCCTACCTAGCCTATGACCTTCTTGTGTGTCAGAAGGTTGAACTATTGTTTCATCTTCATGAACAATAGTCTTGGGTGCAGGCAATTGATCTGCGTCTGTTTAAGCATCTTGAACTTCCACAAGTTTAATTTTGCTCCCACTGTTTTCTCTTAGAAGGAACTTTTTCTTTAAAAAGACAGCATGTTTTGAAACAAACACCTTTTATTACGAAACATAGTAGAACTGATAT
>JANQAP020623349.1:0-13804 GCA_026874005.2 Erythroxylum coriaceum | reverse complement strand
TATCTATTCTTCTAACAACAAGAAATTAAAGAGATAAGGGTTAGAGAATATGACACCGCGATTTATACTGGTTCACCGTTAACTTTTGGGCTACGTCCAGTCCTCAGAGTTTATATGAGATTTCACTATCTCTTCCAACTTTTCAAGTATTATTTCTCACTTCCAGAGCCTCTTTAGGTCTCTTTCATAAAGTATTCTTTATCTGCTATCTTGGCCTCTTTAAGCTCTAGACTTCCTTTTCACTTGAAAAGATATTGTTTGAGTTTTCTAAACTCATATTACAGGTGTTCTTGATCTCTCTTCTTCCTTCTTTTCACTCAAGATATTTTTATAGTGTACTCACTTGATCATTATTTCATGTAAGTAAAGAGTTGAGAGTTGAAAGTTGTTTTGTCTATGACTACAACTGATATTTATAATCTAATTCTCCAATGGTCTTCTTGAGAAAATTGCTTGTAGAATCTTCAAAGATTAGTTATTAGTTGAGTCCTATAACCAACTCCAACTAACTAACTAATTGACGTTGTAGATTATTCTTCAATTATATCGTCTTGATTTGATTTATATACTTCGTCTTATGTCTTTACTTCGTCTTATATCTTTGCTGCGTCTTATGACTTCGTCTTAGACATTTGACTTCGTCTAGTTCGTCTTGCACTTTGTCTTAGTTAACTTTTGAATATCATCTTGATTTAATGATTTATGCTACTTACATTTATCTGCGCACTTAATAAACTCATCAAAACAGTTCACACACTTCTTTTATTATCATTATTTGACTTTCATCAAAATCAACAGAAGAAGTGAAGTCTTTTTGACTTAACAAATACCTCATTGCAGCTGTTTGCTCAAGGTTACACGCTCTAAGTTTTACTAATTTTTAACCTTAGTAATTACTGCAAGCGCATGGGTTGTTCGCGTAGTACCTAAGGTGTTGATCCTACGAGGAAGGGAACTAGTCCTAAAATCTAATGACAGCTAAGTTCGCAAAACCTAATTAAACAACTATTATGGAAATTAAAATTAATCAAGAGTCAAATGTAATAATTTAAATCACCAAAAGAACAAACAGAAGCAAACTCACACAAATAATCCGAAATTCAACCTAGAAGTGACCAATTGAGAGAAAGGGGCAATTTATTCGAAATTAAAGAAAATCTATCCAATTATGAAGTTTCCGATTTAACGGGCCCAGATGATCCTAGGGTGAATTACTCTCTCTCGAGTTATAATTCTGAACCCTAATTAATATTCCCTAATTCAAATTGTGGAAATTGTGATCTCTCGATCCGTAATTTTTCCAAAACCTAAATTAGTTCTAATGTTGTCTACTAACCTACCAGGAATCTGTGCTCAATCTCTTGTTACACGACTCTACCAGTTTGATTCAATTCTCTAACTATCTATTTACTTAACTCTCATTAACCTAAATCGATGATTTTCACCGACTCACCCTCTCAGTTTATTGTCCAGTTATGAAGAATCGAATTAAATCACAATAAATCGAAATAAAACACAATCAAGTCAATCTTATTAACTCAAGAATAAATAAACTCAAAGGTGAGTTTAGACAAAAGCATCAACATTCAACGACAAATATCTCTAATCAATCTCAATACTCCATAAATCAATGAAATCGAAATAACAACTAGAATATACTTTTAGAATGGATCTTGGAGTTGTAACAGTAGGAAACCACCTGTTTTGGGAAGTATGTTGCGTCAAGCGTGTCCCCATGCACCTCTTCCTTCATCTCCTTCCTTGATCGCTTGATCTCTAACTAGGTTTTCTCTCGAATTTTCAACAGAGTCTCTCTCTTTTTGTAGCTCTTGGCTCTCTCCCTTCTTTTTTTTGGGTGGCTGCTAGGTATTGTTCCATTTATTTTGTAATAACCTTGGCCAAACTTGGGGTCGAAACGTTCCAAAAAATTGCCCAAATTTTGAGTTTTTCTGTTAACTCGACGCAAAGCACGATCGCGGCCCTACCTACTTTGATTGTGGCCTGACTTGACGCTCTCTGTCATGATCGTGGTCCAGGATGTGTGATTATAGTCTGGTTGCTACTGGCTCCTCCTCTTCTGTCATGATCATGGCTACTGTGCACGATGGTGGCATATGTCTTTTAGCCTGAAACTCTTCAAATCTTTACCGTTCTTCCCTGTTTATCCTGCAACACTAGCACACACATCAAGGTACCTCAAAAATATACAATTTAAGCTCAAAGATTCAGACTAACCAAATAAAACACTCAAACACAAAAACTAATCTAATTAAACCTAAATGCCTCCTCAACACTCAATTTAACAAAAAATTCATAACAAATTAAACCCTAAAACATCATACAAAACATTATTATCAACATCCCCATACTTAAACGTTTGCTTGTCATTAAACAAACAAATCAAAAACACACAAAACATAAAACACACAATGCAATTATGAGACAATGGCTTCAATCTTTATGAAATGAATTTAATCTTGAACACAATCAATCGATTGTGTCAAATCATTAACATGCAACATGTGTCGAGGGGCTTTGAACTAAATATACAACTAACTCAAAACTAAGTGTTAATCTATTTACCCTTTTTAATTGTGCATACACATTAATAATTTTTTGGTCCCTTAGGCTTGGTAACTGTTCCTAGGTATAGTTCCATGAAACTTCACTACAAGTTTGGTAGGTTTTTATTTAAACAAAATTTTTTTCCTGGACTTAACCTTTTACTCGGAGGCAAACATTTGTGATGAATTTCGATGTGGCTACTCGACTAAGTCAATTGTTAATAGCTTGGTTGAAATGTCATTATAGCCTTTTTATGCGAAGGCACACATTTGTGATGCGTGTCGATCCGATTGCTCAGTTACGTCACATTTTCAACTAGCTACTAGCTCTACTCATAACCTGAAGGTCAGCAAAATAGTGATTTATTGAATTAAACTTTTTTTTATTGCCTACCTTGTTGCTTTTAGCTATTTGTTTCCATGAAAAATACTAGTTGAGCTACTTAACCTAAAAGGCCTCAAATTATGAATGAATGTGACAATCTATCGGGTGCTAAATTTTCACTAAATCCTAATTAGGCTGTATAATTATCCAAAGGCCCCCTAGTTCACTAATTTCACAGACTAATGATTGTTCATAACCCAATAGAATATGTCCAAAATTAAAAAAAAAAGTTCACTCAATCTAAGCTATTGACACATTCACATACTTCAAATTATGTAACCTAATACTATCATACAGTATGCATAATTCACATACAAAAGAAAAAACCAGAATCCCTCCCCACACTTAAACAACACACTGTCCTCAATGTAAGAAGGAACACACACGACACATACATAAACAAAATGTGCAAACAAGAATTAAAATAACAAAGAACAGATAAAATTAACGATAAAAATAAAAGTAAAAATAATAGAGAAATAAATAACACAAAACAGAATAGAATGGAAGAAAAATTTTGGCTTACACTTGAATCCTAAGGAGATGGGGGTGGTGATAGTGTGGGAGGTGGTAATTGAATACCCTGAGCTTTGAAATATCGATGGAGTCGACAGATCTCTCGGTTCTAGTGTCTTTGTGTACGCACTACTTCCTTTAATGTTCTGTTGGTTTCGGATATTGCATCCAAAACTGTTGTCCAGCGTTGGTCCTCTTCTTCCACTTTTCTGATTCCTCGCTTGTTGATGCTTCCCGTGCCTGCCTAGGTGGCGTGGGGCTCAAGCTTGCCTGGCCCTTCCTAGTCCGCACATGTGTCTTTTCATTTATTTCCCGCAGGCTCATATTAGTGGAGTGAATGATCTCTGCCCGAAATAGATGATGGTGGTCGAGGAACTCGGGTAGATGCACTGTTAACCCCCTCTAATCCACACCAAAATGCTCTGTGATGGCAAAAACCAACTACCCCATTCTAAGATGGTTGCTCCGCTTTTGTGAAACTACAGCAAGAGCATTCAACACATGCGTGGATGTGCATACCCGAATATTATGGTCCATACACCATAGTATGAACAGTTCCTTGGTTAAACACTTGTTGGTCTCTGATTTGTCAAAGACCAGCTGGCACATAAATTTGTGCAGCAGCAAGTGTTCATGTGATTAGATAATGTTGTTGTGGGCATTTTTGGTGTAAAAGTGCTCAATGCCTATAAGCTCGTGCTAGTATTGGAAGGCATGGAAGTCATCGTGTTAGTCAACAATGGTGGATTCGGGGAATCCACATATGTTGCACATAATTTCCATCGTTAACTCATGTGCTCACCCCCTCAATCTAAACTATAATTCCTTAATGTTCTTGGGGTCAAAGGTCAGGGACATGAAAAATTCTAGGGTAAGCTCATCATAAACAGGGAATTGGAATCTAACAAATTGACCCTATTGGATCCTCTCTGCTAAGTTCTCTACCTGCGCATGCACTTCTATTCGTTCTAATGTATCAAAATCAAAGTATTTAGGAACAATTTGCCTAGAATGAAGGGAACAAAAATAAATACCTTCTTCCTCGGTGTAAATGGGAAATGAATCTCCAAAGTCCGCTGCTTGGTTTCATCTCCCACATCTTGTGACTTGTTGTGCTCAATGAGGCTCCCATCGAGCGGTTTGCTTGATACGAGGCATGATTCGATTGAAATTAGAATGTTGACAATGAAAAATTCTAGAGAGATATTGGAGTGTTTGAAAGTTGGAATTCTAGAGAGATAAAGTAAAAATGAAAGTGAAAGTGAAAGTTAAGCAAGAATTGAATAAATAGGTGGTAAAAAGGGTAAAATGGTAAAGTTGTCTCTTAACATTTTGTGGGACATCCTAATCGCAGTGCCTTCATCTTGACACTAAAACCTTCTTCTTCCAATTCTTTCCTTCTCTCAGTTCATAGTTCTTCTTCACTTCTTTTAATACGCTTGCGTAGTCTTCCCCATGATTTTAAAATCCTATTCCTCTTTTTGCTTTTATTAAACGAAAACAAGCGTGAACCTAACTATGAAATTCAACTAATCTAATAAGATTGAACAACAAACTAATTTTTCCATAGATTGCCTCCCATGTAGTGTTTCTTTTAACCTCGGTAGCTTGACGCTCCTTGTAAAGGTCACAGTGGTTAGAATGACTGATTTGAAGATAGCTTCGTTATTAATCTCAAAGTCTGAATATTTGCTACCATATTGCGACTACCACCTTCCTTGGAGTTTTCTTTGCCTAACCTTCTCCTTCGCGAGCACTTCTTCCGGAAAGCATTTACAAGATTCCCATTCTCCTCCCATTCTCCTCGAGGTTCGTGTTTTTTGTGATCCACTGGAGTTGAAGGAGCTCTATACTCTCTAACAGTCACCTTGAAGGTCAGTTGCTCCTTCCCTACTCGTAGAGTTAGTTTGCCCCCATCCACATCAATCATTGAGCGCGCAGTGGTTAAAAACAGTCGACCAAGAATCATCGAAATATCCTTATCTTCATTGATATCCAAAATATAGAAATCTATGGGAAAGATAAAATTACTGACTTTGACCAGCACATCTTGTATAATTCCCATCGGTCTCAATAAAGTCTTATCAGCCGTCTTAACTAAAAACTTTGTAGGCACTAACTCTCGTAACCCTAATTTAAGATTGAGAGAGTAGGGTATTGCATTTATACTTGCACCTAAGTCAACGAATGCCCTATTTATGATGATCTTATTGATACTGTAAGGGATGAAAAAGTCCCCTAGATCATCCTTCTTCACTCTGTTGGGGTGTCTTCCAGTATCTGCTCCTTCCCCTTTTCTATGACGGACTCTTGTAATTTTAGTTTAAAATGTATTTGTTCTATCACTTCCTCAATTTTGTTTGGCTCGATTTCTTGTAATGTTCCTGCTGCTCTACTAGCATATAATTCCTTCTGAGCAAAGAATTGGTGTGGGAATACCCGTCGAGCTACTTGCACCGATTTGCTCACAGTCTCACTTAGAAGGTCATCTTTAACTACTTGACCGTCTCCTTTGTCGACCTATTCTAGCTCCTTGTCCTGAGTCTGGCTTACAACCACGATACGCTACTTCGGGTTCGACTCGGTGTTGCTAGGAAGAGTTCCAGTATTTTGAGTTAACATTGCTTCTACGAGCTGCCCCACTTGGACTTCTAAATTGTGGATAGACGAAGCATGATTCTTCGTGACTTGCTTGAATTTACTCTCGAGCCTTCTATGTGCTTCCTCCATTCCCCCTATCTTATCCAAAATTTTGTCCAATTTTGAATCCATTGAGTTTGTTTTATCCTGTGGGAAACTCGATTGTCCTTGGGTTCTGAGCTGTCCTCTATTGTTGTTGTTAGACCAGGAGAAGTTTGGGTGATTCTTCCACCTAAGGTTATATGTGTTGAAGTAGGGATTATTACCCCCTCCACGTCCAAATTGGGCTCCCATGTAATGAACTTACTCCGGGTTATCTTCTCTCATCAAAAAGCAATCCACTGCATCATGATCAAATTGGCCATATAGCTCGCACTTCAATTGCGCGGCCTTTACTGTAACTGAGGATGATGCCTTCATATTACTGAGTTGTCATGTTAAGTTGTTGATCTCAGCTTCCATTTCCGTCATCTGATCGACAACAACAACTCCTTTCTGCTCCCCAAAGTTAGTAGGTTGCGTACTACGTTCACTAGCCCATAAGTAGCTATTGCTGACCATCTCCTCTATTAATTCCTCTGCTTCATCGACCGTCTTTGGCATTAAAGATCCTCCTAATGCCGCATCGATGGTGCCTCTAGTTTGTGGTTTACTCCATTATAAAATGTCTGCAATAAGAACTCCTTGGGTAGATTGTGGTGTGGGCATCTCCTCTGCAAATCCTTGTAACGCTCCCATGCTTCATAAATGGGCTCCCCATCACCTTGTTGAAAATTTGTAATTTCCTTAATAATTTTGATGGTCTTTGTTAGTGGGAAATATTTATCCAAGAAGGCACATACTAACTGTTCCCACGTTGTAATGCTAGCGGGGCTCAGCGAATGATACTAAGCCTTTGCTCTATCCTTAAGTGTAAAGGGAAACAGCCTAATTCTCACTATGTCTTCCGACATTTGGTGATACCAAAAAGTATCACAAATCTTGAGAAAACTTATGATGTGAGCATTCGAGTCTTCATTTACAAGTCCATAGAATTGGACATTATGTTGAAGCTTGCTCAAGAAGGCTGGCCTGATTTCAAAAGAAATCGCTTAAACAAGCAGTCTAACCACTCCTTGGTTCGCAGGATTGAACCATGGCCTCATAAAATCCATGAGGGTCCTTTATTGTTGCCTGCCAGGGTTGACTTTTTGATCCATGTTTTTTTGGAATTCTTCGGCCATTTATGCTTTCTCGAACTCTTCTTCTTCTTCTCATTGAGTTTTCCTAAGGGTTCATTCTACACGTGTTATGTCTAAATCTAAAGTCTCAATTTCGCGACTCGAACCCCTAGTGACTCTTGTGTTCAAGTAAGAGCACGATTCCTACGTAAAACTACGAAAAATAGAAACAAAAATTAAAAGCTATCCTAGCACCTTAAACTGTAGAACTAAGTTGTCTTCCCCGACAATAGTGCCAAAAACTTGTTCGCTCAAGATTCCTAATTTTTAACCTTGGTAATTACCACAAGCGCATAGGTCATTCACACAGCACCTAAGGTATCGATCCCACGAGTAAGGGAAGTAATCCTAAAATCTAACAACAGCTAAGTTCGCAAAACCTAATTAAACAGCTATTGCGGAAATTAAAATTAATCAAGAGTCAAATATAAGAATTTAAATCACCAAAAGAACAAACAGAAGCAAGCTCACACAAATAATCCGAAATTCAACCTAGAAGTGACCAATTGAGAGAAAGGGGGAATTTATTCGAAATTAAAGAACATATATTGAATTATGAAGTTTTCGATTTAACGAGCCTAGATGGTCCAAGGATGAATTACTATCTCTCGAGTTATAATTCTTAACCCTAATTAATATTTCCTAATTCAAATTGTGGAAATTACGATATCTCGATCCACAATTTGTCTAAAACCTAAATTAGTTCTAACGCTGTCTATTAACCTACCGGGAATTTGTGCTCGATCTCTCGTTACACGACCCTACCAGTTCGATTCAATTCTCTACCTATTGATTTATCTAACTCTCATTAACCTAAATCGATGATTTTCACCGGCTCACTCTCTCAGTTTATTGCCCAGTTATGAAGGATCGAATTAAATCACAATAAATCGAAATAAAACACAATTAAATCAATCTTATAAGCTCAAGAATAAATAAACCCGAAGGTGAGTTTAGACAAAAGCATCAACATTCAATGACAAATATCTCTAATCAATCTCAAGACTCCATACATCAATGAAATCAAAATAATAACTAGAATATACTTTCGGAATGGATCTCAGAGTCGCGACTGCGAGAAATCACTTATTTCGAGAAGTACGTTGCGTCAAGCGTGTCTCCGTGCCTCTCTTCCTTCATTTCCTTCCTCGATCGATTGATCTCTAACTAGGTTTTCTCTCAGATTTTCAGCATACTCTCTCTCGTTTTGCAGTCTTTGCTCTCTCCATTCTTTTTTTTCGGTGGCTGCTAGGTATTGTTCTATTTATTCTGTAGCAACCCTAGGTCAAACTTGAAGTCAAAATGGTCATAAATATTACCCAAATTTTGAGTTTTTTTGTCAGCCCTATACAGGGCATGATAGTGGCCCTGCCTGCCACGATCGTGGCTTGACTTGATGCTTTCTGTCACGACCGTGGCCCATGATGCAAGGTCGTGGCCTGGCTGCTACTGGCTCCTTCTCTTCTGTCACGATCGTGGCCACTGTGCACGATCGTGGCCTATGTCTTTTAGCCCAAAACTCTTCAAATCTTCACCGTTCTTCCCTATTTACCCTTCAACACTAGCACACACATCAAGGTACCTTAAAAATATACAATTTAAGATCAAAGATTCAGACTAACCTAATAAAACACTCAAACACAAAAACTAATCTAATTAAACCCTAAATGCCTACTCAACACTCAATTTAACACAAAATGCATAACATATTAAACACTAAAATATCAAACAAAACACTACTATCAATAGCAGCCAAAGCATCCTCCTTAGCCACCTGTATAAGTGAATGTATTTGATGTTTTGCTACACTTAAATTTTTGTTCAAATTCTTAATTTATAGTTAATTATAATGATTACTTATTCGTGTACATTTTAATTTTTCTATTATGTTAACAATCAGGATAATGTTTACTTTATATCTATCAATCAATGTTATATTATTTACAGAAATTAAATATACAAAAAAATCATAAGATTATGAATAGAAAACATGGGTAGGAAGTGAGAAATGGAAGCAGAAATTTATCAAAGTTAAATTTCCTGGCAGAACTACAATATTTCGTCGCTAATTAATGATGAGACTATAACTTCTGTTGGTAATTTACCAACAAAAAGTACCATTCAATATCTAATTAGCGACGAAATAAATAAATTCGTTTGTAAGTTACCAAAGGAATATATCACTATGTTGGTAAAAAATTAGCGATGGTTAATGTTTCTGTTGGTAAATTTAGCGACTAAAATACGTCGGTAACTTTAGCTACGGACATATAATTTTTCATCTAAAAATTCATCGATAGAATATTTGGCTTCCGTCTGCAAACTAACAACAAAATTCTATAAATCCTTCGAGAAATTTTCTTTAACTTACCTACAGAAATCTAAAATTCTGTCGCTAATGGTACTGACGAATACCCAAGCTTCCATTGTTAAATTTACCAATGGACATTTCTCTGATGTTTCTTTTCATTGCCAAATTTGTTTTGTGACAGAAAAGCTTTATTTTCTGTCAGTAATTTCCATCACAAAAACCTTTTTTTTTGTAGTGCCTTCCATTCCCTATCAATTTGGATAAAAATGGCAAAACAATGTCTGTGTAGACAAAAGATTTGAAAGAATAGCGGAAAACTTAGATCCTTCTTTAGACCAACAAAATTTTGTTCCTCCTCAGGATGAAAATAGTGCAAAACTCCATCAACAACTGTAGAACATTCAAGCCAATTAGGATCAGATGCGAGAACAAATAGATAGTAAGCAAAATCAGCTTCTTGACATGCAGATTTTGGTGAGAAAAATCTTGGAATCGCATCATTAACTCTATTGTTATTCTTTTCTACTTGGCTTATTCAAACTTGTGATAGTTCCTTCCTGTCTATACTCTTTTATTATTTTTGATAATGACAAAAGGGGAGAGTTTATGTTGATAAATTTTTTTGCATATTTCTGCATATATGATTATATATTTCTCAATGTTGCCTTGATTATATATGTGATTGACTCTGCTGTTGAACTTGTGAAAATCTATGATATATAAATGATATATTCCTTTCTTAAGAGTCTAAACATATAAAAGTCACAAGTATCTTTTGAAATTATTTATTATCTCTTTGAATTTTGAAAAATATATCTATTATTGCATGTCATCATCAAAAAGGGGGAGATTGTTAGCTCAAGGTTTATATTTAACGATTTTGATGATAACTATATAATATCAAAATTCAAATTAGATTTATTTTCTTATATAGATAACGGTATTTTTTAAAGGAAATAAAATCATAGGAAAATTACTTCGTTTCTTGCAGGAACCTTCTTAGTAAACTTTCCTTATTAACATCCAGGAGGATCTTACCTTATTGAACAATTATCTCTGGAAATTTCTGTTCCAACAAAGATGATATTGAAAATTCAAAGTCAACTCAGAATTAAGATGAAACAATGACTAGTTGAAGAAATTGACTATTTAAAGAAAAACAACAGCACTTGTGAAGTAATGAACATACACAAACTTTCGAAACATTTGAGCAGCATCTATATTATTGAGAGTCATATCATTCTTATTGTGTCTTAGAAAGTGAAATCACTCTATTAAGACAGAAATTGTTATTTGAGAACTTACTTTTGATTTTATATTTTATTTTTATGTGAGCTTTTGGAAGCTTGTTATACAATTCGAGTGTGTAAGGTTGGAGAACCTTGAAAAATATGTATTTGTGAGCTTGGAGAGGTTCTTTAAATTTAATACTTGGATTCTTATAGTGAAATACTCAAGTTAGATACTTGGGGACTGGACGTAGGCTTGGTTGTTAGCTGAACTAGTATAAATCTGCTGTGTCATTCTTTCTCTCTTCCTAATTTTTAAATTTCTGCGTTATAAGTTTATGTTTTCAAGAGGCTCTTTTAGTTTTTCAAGAGGCTCTTTTAGTTTTCAATAGGCTCCTTCTATTTCTATAAAGCAAGAGGTTCTTTTCGCTTTAAACATCAACAGGCTCCTATCAACTAAGATGCTTATCTCCATTTGAGCTCTAGTAGGTTCCTATCGATTGACAGGCCCTTTTCCTTTTGAGCGTGAATAGGATCATTTCGATTAATAGACTTCTTTTGTATTTTAAATAACTAATATGATCATTTCTTTTCAAACATTAACAAGTTCTTTTTGAAGTTTAATATGATACCCATTTTATTTAAAAATGATTTTAAATATTTAAAATAACTTGCAAATTTTGTTTTTCACACAATTCATTTTTCTCTTGCGTATGTTTGCTTTATTAGATATTAGAAGAGCTTCCTCCTTATATGAATCCAAAGACTCTCTCCTTATTTTGAAAATGACATAGGCCACGCTTAGATATCATTGCATTTAGTATTTTGCTCGACGTCATATAGCTTGTTGGTATTTTGATTTCATTTCAGCTAAAGCTCCTCTTGTAACATTTCCTCCTTGTAGCTCTGTTTGGAGACCGTTACCCCACTAATTCAATTTATTTTGTCAAAAAATACTTTTAGTAAATTGCAAGTTCGTTTTCCCCTATATAATACAGTTAATTCTTTTCTTTGTTGGCAATGAAGCAAAGACTTAATTCAAGTTGTTCCAAAACCTTATGAAAGGAATTTTTGTAATCTAAGAAGAGCTTTGATAGGTAAGGAAAGGCTTTCAACAAGGACCGAGGAAAAACAGGGAAGAAAAGTCTTTTAACAGTAACCCGAATGAGCAAGTCGCGATGAAGATGCGGTCCAATTGGTTGACGCGATTCACGCAACGTTTCTGTGGTTGTGTACCTGATTGATGTTTAATTAACTAAATCGGATAGTGGACTAAATAATTACTTTGTTAATACTCAAAGGGCCACTATGATATTGCATGCTTCACCTGTACTCCTGAATAAAAAATGACCAGAAAAGTTCACATATGCCAATTGCCTACCTCCTTCATTGGTATATGTTTCATAGTGGAAAATTGTTTACCAATAAACTACTACAATCAATATTTCCAGTTTGAATTTTCAGGAATCACCAGATGTTGCCTTTTCCTGTTCTTTTATCCGCCGCCGTCTCCAATAGCAAACGTTTTATTTTTTAATGTTTCTTCTCTGGTTGCTAGTTTTCAAACTTTGCTTTCATTGCCAATCCTTTATTCATGTAACCCTCTTTATTTTGCTTATCAAAAAATAGAAAGAGTTTATTAGATTAGCACTATGATTTACTGTGGAATCTCTGAAGCAAAGTTTAATCGATATTCTGTGAAGCAAGTTTAATCTCCAAGGATAAGAAGCAGTTGGAATCTCTGAAGTTATACCTGCATATTTATTATTCCCCTGAATAGGATTCCGGTAGCTTGGTATTTGTTCATCTTGCTGAGGTAGTTCATTAACCATGCCTTTCGTTTCCCTTTGGGAACTTGATTTTAAGCTTGAACTCCTGCAAAACTTAGCTTTTCCTTTTGGAATTTAATACATTCTTTAATTTCCAAAAAACCTTATCATTTACTGATTAGGGCAACGGAGATGAAAGTGTCATTGACATAACTGCGTGCACAAATTCTAACAAGTTCACGGCTCCTTGTTATGGTGTCTTTCATACACCATTACCTTTTTTGTTTAATTACTTCGCTCATCTTGAAACGTTGTCGTCCTATGTAATATAGGTTTAGATGTGTAGTCGTATTGATAAGTTCTGTGTGACTAATAAAGGTATGATGTTGGCAAGGGAGTGTATAAATCTCCGGAAGTTGTATTATTGACTTCTTAAATATTTTCAATATATACTCACTTCATTTTTTAAAAAAATACTTGGCATCCCCAATCTATGATTTACCCCTAATAAATTATATCGTAATACAGAACAATAAGCCAGATGATGACATAGATTTTTTTCCCATGAAGGATTCAGAAATACAGCACTGGAATCGATTCCCTACGTAACAAAGTCGTGGCCTAAGCATTACAATAATATTCTATTGATTCAAGTCATAAAGCAATCGGCAAAGTGGGAATGCTTTTTCTTTTCCTTTTGGATAGACCCGCATTTTATGAATATATGGATAAAGAGATATTTTGATCAACTTAATTATGGTTGAATATTTCATTTTTTTATAATGATTGAGTGAGACTACAAAACGAAATTAATTATGATATTATTAATTTATTGTTGACAATTTATAAATAATGAATAAATAGGTATTGACCGTGATCAAGTAGATCCCTTTAGTTGTGGTTCTTATATCCTAATACAAATGAGATTAAGTATGCTTCACCTTAGTGCTTTCTTTCTATGATTTTTCTATATGTATTCTTTCCTTTTTATTTTTGCTTATTCTTTGTGTTCTTTTGTTAGTTAGTAGTTGCGCTTTTACTTGTATGCAACTGTGCATTTTATTTCGTATTTTCCTTACTAGTTCGTTTTGTACATAAGCATTTACTATTACTTTGCTTCTAATTGCATGCCAACATTATGATTAGCAAAGTTTAAGTACATCATTTGCC